>CABFVX010001115.1:28354-54156 GCA_902151425.1 Timema shepardi
GTGAAATTATTTTCCCCATATGAATATTAATGTATTCAGAGTAATAAGTTTTGCCAATTTAAGCTATATAAAATAACGCCCTTTTCTGCATTAATAATGACTAAACTAGTTCAAATAACTGAGAATTTAAATACTATAAACTGCCTAAATTACCTTTTTTTTTCATTAAAAAGATTCTTTTAAAATGGCCGTAAAAAGTGTTTTTAAATGTTAAGTATTTATTTCGTCATTCTTGATATGCAATGTGTAGAAACCTTGGGCGATCGCTTACAGCCATTTATTGTTTACTAGATTGTATATTCTGTGTTACTGATTCTGGAAGCCCCTAACACATAAAATAAACATAAAGCCTATTTGCCTATATAATACATTATGTTCATTCTCGGTTTCAAAGATTGACGTTTTCCAGGTACTGATGGAAGGAACCATTGTTTATTATGATAATAATTATATATATATATATATATATTTGTATAGTTTCTTTACAGTTCACAGAGATCACAAATAAATCACAAATCTAAAACTTACTACAACATGTTTCAATAATGAAATAACCCTGGCAGTGGTATAAATACCAATATCACTACAATATGATTCTAACTATTTAAGAGACAACTTTTGAATGATCATTCAAACAGAAATCTCGCAAGGAATGCAGATTACTTGTGTGTCTGTGATAATACAGCTGGAGTAACTGCTGTGGAGGCGTTCTTGTCGACTAAGCTACACTTCCCTACAAAGTTTTGATCCCGTGAGCCAACTTGGAATTTCAGTACATATTTTTATGCCATACGCAAATCAAGTTATTCAGTAAAACTTTGCATATTTAAATCTGAATAATTTTTTAATCTTTAGTATACACATATATAAATCACACGAATACTAGTAGTTAATATTTATAGATGAATTAGTATTAATAAACAATTGTTGAAATGTGTTGATTTTAAGGGAACTTTAAGTATATTTATATAGAGTATACTTATACCTACGGTAAAATCCCAGCTTTATCAAATAGGTATAGTATTAAAGATACTAAATTTTATTCCAAAAAGTGTGGCCTAAAACTAGATTTGCAAAAAGGAAAAATTGAAGCTTCTTACCCTCATAGCTCTTGAATAAAAATAGTTAAAAATAAATTTTTAGTGTGTAATATTCCATAGAATAAAACTCTTTTGAATGACGAAAAAAAACAATTCTGGACGTATGGCCTTAACACATAGCAGTAAAATTAGAATAGAATTTTTTCCCCCGAACGGATGCACAGATGAGCCGTAAGCTAGATAACCTGTATATGAATAGCAGAAAATTTATTTTAAATAGCTTGAGTTTAAATCTTGCTTCTGTGTGCTATCAACAATTTTGTATAAGGGAGGATTGACTGGATGGGATGAAGTGCTGACCTGTCCGTCAAGATAATTCCTGGTTGTACTATTAATATTACTTACACTGGATGGTCTTGTTTCTCCAGGGTAAATACAAACAGTAAAATGAACACAACTAGTACAAGGAAAATAAATTTCAACCATAGTCAGTCTTACTTATCATGTGCCGGAAGTTGACCTTTTCTCTTAAATATAACCGAGAAGGTTATTTTTAGAATTTTTTGATAAATTGATATAAATATTCTCATTAGTTTTCAAAAGAGACCATTAAAAATGCTACCGCCACCCCCATCATCCCCTTGGATTAAGTCTTTAATCATTACTGTGATAAATATAAAACTAATTTTTTTTAGTATAGTCTCTCACTGCTTTTTCGGGTTATATGCTTATTTACTAATCATACTAATGATTTTAGGGATTAGGGAGGTTATACTTATAGTAAGTGGATCTTCATTTGCATAGAGGGAGTGTGGAAAGTAATTTTTTGAAAAACCATACTCAGTACACCCGACCGAGATTTGAACCTTGATATCCCCATCATCAAGAATCTAGTCTACTGTGAAAGTAGCGCGTTAGACCATGCGGCCACCAAAGCCGGTTAGAATTAATTAGAGCCATAATATAGTCTACAAGAGAGGTTTCCATTTTTGGAGGTTTTGTTAGTAAACATTTTTGCACAAGAATGTATATAAATAAATATAAGGCAGCTATTATTGTTGAAAATGAGAACAACAATTTAGTAAGGTCTAGATAGGGCAATTACGAATATTATTAAGTTATTTTTTAGATTATTTTATTAACTGACACATTTTTATTACTATTCGTAAAAAGACAAGACCAATTTTTAATGTTTTTAAAACTTATCTTTAATATTGCTTCTAAATGAAAAGAATATCAAAATCAGGTTAAAAAGTTTGTTTTATAATCAATATCATAAGTAGCCTTAAATAAATAAATAAACACATCCATTAAAAAAACATCCACACATTATATTAATGTGTAGAAACTATAATATATTAATAATTACTATTTCTTTTCAAACTATACTTGATTAAAAAATAGTTTCCAAGAGAACTTAACAGATATTTGCTTTCAAAAGAAAGAACATTTGTGGTAAATATAATAAATCACTAAAATATAATTTAACTTTCAATTCAAATTTATTATTATTCCCAACAAGTTTTATCCTGTAATTTTTTAAAATTATTTTAATTTCCATGTTAATTTCATACTTTTGCACTGTAAAGTTACACTAAATAAGAAAGACATAATTTAGAGAAAATGTACCCACATAAGTATGGAGAATTAAAAATCAACCTCAGTACAACCCGTAAAATTCAAAACCCCGACCTCCCCATCATCGACAAACGAAATCAGATTAAGTTGACGACTTTGCCTGCGTGCTCAATGATGTTGGTGACAAAATTATGTATCTCAACAGTTACATAATTTCATACCCAAAATATCTTAGACTAAATATATATAAATGATTCCGTTTTGAAAGGAAAGTATGTTTGAATAAATGGCAATCAGTTCAAATAGCACACAGCATTATCTAATCTGAAAGTGGAGAAGCTATGGAGTCAATAATTGGCTTTGTGTTCCAAAGCAATTTCATTGACACAATGGCCAATGTTCTCATTTTTAAGGTCATGCACCTCTTATAACCAACCAGCTTCTACATTCGAAACCTCCTTGTCTTGTATATCTCTTTGCCGCCTTGAAAATATAACTTTCAAGCATCACAGCTGTTAACACTTACTTGTTTAGTCGCTTTTACTGTATTACTGTACAAACCATGGATAAAATATTATAATAGTGCAAAATGTTAATTTATATAGCTTGTTCAAAAATGTTCTTTTCATGTATCTTTGACAGGTAGGAGAGAATTCGGACAAGCCCTCTCCTTCCTCTATAAAATGTCAAACTATCATTTAGTTTGAATGCACTTTTTAAAGCCAGTAAATTAAAAATTTGCTATTATTGAGTTTTAAATTATCTATTATTTGTGTATCTATATGTTATATGCAACATATGTGGTTTCCTGAATTACAGTAATACAAGGTGTTACATGTTGACAGGATAGGTATTTTTTTATTTGTCACAAATGTGTGTGTGCGCTTGTGGAGCTTAATAAGTTTGAACATTAGATTTTAAATTTTGTATTTAACATAATTCCCCCATATATAAATCGATGAAGAAAATGAACAAAGAAACATAAAAATTTAATGTACAATACAGGTTTGTCCATAACTTTTGTCAATAAAACAGAAGACACCATGCTAATGCAGCTACTCTGTTAAAATTTATTAACCCTTTATACATATATTTGCATTAGTATGAGGCGTGTCCACCTTTGGCTTCCTAAACAGAATGCAATCTTTTAGGATAAGAACATAATAATTGTTCAAAAAGGCCCACATCCCACTCCATACCATGAAGAACGGCTGAGAAATGTCCTATAAGGGTGTCTCAAGCATACCGGTTGTTGTCATGTTCTTTAATCATCAGAGACTCAACAGCATCCTTGAGAACGACCCCAAAGTGCTCAGCTTCATTAAGATCATATTCTTTATATTTAAAAATGACCGCTAGACATGATAATCAAACCCAGGACATTTGGATTAGTACGCCAATGATCTAAATACTGAGCTATCTAGGAGTTATCCTGTGCCCAGGGTCATTCTTCACTCCCATTTCAAGGCAGAAAAGAAGATTCACCTGGTCATTCAGAATTTTTGAAGATGTCAATACAACTGTTCTGCAACAGTTCCTGTGTTGCATTTGCCTTGAAACATAGGGCTTTGCTGTAGAGAAAACAAACATCTTTCAGATAAATGGTATTAATGACATTTTGTAAAAAGAAAATTAAATTTTCTTGCAAAACGACGTTCTTGAAATATTCGACATTCCATGACTTGCCCTCCTCTTTGATAATCCACATCATTCTCTTTGCTGTGAAACAAATTAATAGTTTGATGCAATAAGGTTTCTTAGTCATCTCCTGGTAGTGTTCATCGTCCGAAGTGTCATTCAAAGAAATTGCCCAGATGCTATCATTATGGTAGTTCCATAAAAATAATTCATCACTTGGAACAAGATATATGAAATCCTCTTTGTCCCAATTTCGGAGGTAATCACAAAGCCATATCTGATCCTCAATGTTTAATGTTGATTTCATGAGTTTGGGGAGAGCATGGAAGTGTTTAAGCCTGCTTGATCATGGCATCTGCCAACAGTTTGATGACTAAAGTGCTTAGCCCGTTTCTGTAAGATTTCCATGGCACTACTTGAATTGTTGCTTCGACGCCGTTTACCAATGCTGCCTTCAATGATGGCCTTGCTCTCCTGTGAGAGTTTTTCTGGGCATCCTTAACCGAATTGAGTCTTGTCGTTTTCATAATCCTTTTTATAATTTCTGGTAACCTATCCGTCGCTTGCTGCAGCCTTTCAACAATCCACTTGTGATTTATAAATGTTGCTCTAGCTTCAAATGCATTAGCTTATATTTGATAAATGAATTGTTGATTATCACTGTCATTCAATATATTTGCTAGGGTTTAGATGCTGAGAAAAAAAATATTTACAAAGATTTGTTGAAAGTCGCTTTAATAATTTTGATAAAATTTTACTTTTTCATGTTACATATACTACAAAATAATAGTTCATGGCTCCCAAAAATAACAAGATGGCATAAATATATTTTTAATTTACTAACTTATGCACTACTCATGTGCTAATGTGATACAAATTTGTTACTTTACAATTTCTGATTTATTTCAGTTCATTTTTAATAATTCACATGAACGTTAAGGTTAGGTACTTTGACAAAACAACATACACACACATTTTTAAAAAAGGCTTATAATTTTAATTAGAAGTAATTCTATGAGGAAGTTTGTGCACTATATTTTGCATTATTTTAATTCCAGTGTATTAGCTACTAGTGACTTAAAACTATTTAATATAAGCACTGTGTATTAATACGCCACGCATATCTCTTAGTGGCAGAATCTTGAAACACAAAAGTGAAGGCTATTTCTGAAACACAAAACTAAGTGTTGCTCATTGATGTTCCAGATGTTTGAATTTTGTTTTATTATTATTATTATTATTATTATTATTTTAGCACTGCATCTTGCTATCTGATTAGGTTGAACAAATCTGTATATTGACACTAATATGTTAGGAAATAGAAAGGTTGACTTTAGAGGAAGTGTGCCTGCATTTGTGTGGAGGGAGAATGGAAAACCCTTTAGGGAAAACCAGCCTCAGTACACCCAACTGAGATCGAACCTTGATCTCTTCATCTTCAACAGTCTAGTCTATTTCAAGAGTAGAGCCTTAAACCATGCAACAACCAAAGCGAGTTTTATTATATTAATTTCAATACAATGAATCAAGTAAAAAGCATAAGAATGGAAAATAAGTTATATTATTTTATGTTCAAGGTGATATAAATAACTAAGAAAGACATATAATATTATAATTACCTTGGAAGGTCAGAGGAAGAAGAAAAACGAAACAATTGGGTTCAAACAATCAACAGAAAGAAATAAGTGGAGTATAAATCAAACGGATAATATGACGCAATGCTAAAAAAAAAAATATTTTTCAAAGATAAGTGCAGCCAAGGACTAGGCCAAGAAAGCAACCAATTTCAATACATTTGTTTTTGTAGATAAAGATAAGCTCTTTACAGCTTTGTAGTCTCTACTATGACACATCTAGTCATTGTGGCACTTAGAAATGTCAATGGTGTACTTATATTCATTCTAAAAGCCATAATGTGTTTGTTCCCATTTATATGTTTCTATCCATCTTTCCTGTACCTTTTCCGGGGGTAGTGCTATGTATGGTGTCGTGTGCTAGCTCTTTAGGGTTTTTTGACTGAATCCATTCCCTCGAGGCATTATGCATTGGCCCAGATACTCTTCCTATGGAAGAGTGTAGGAAATAGGAATCTGCCTGCCTCAGATCTACTTGTCCAAAATCACTTCAGGCTGCCTTCATACATTCTCCCTTGTTCGGCTGGTTAGTGGCCTGGAGACACTAGTCAGGAGGGTTGTACAGCTAAATACTTGTAGCTTTATCTGTATGGGGTGAGGAAGGTGATATCCTTTACCCAATATACACTATGCAGTTGGTAGTGTGGGCCTGGTTTTGGCCGGGGAAAGCTGGTTTTCCTTAAAGAGATTGTTCAGCTTTGTATTTTAATAAAATAATGAACAGATTATTTCAAGTTTTGTTACTACTAGCAGGGTGTCTACCATCCGGGAAAATCAGGGAAAACGGGAATTAGCCGGGAATTTGGTAAATCACAATAAAAATTCGGGAAAATGATATTTTACTCAAAATATGAAATACAATGATCATTAAATCAGTAAATTATCTCATTTTTTTGTTTGTAGCTGTGTAATATATTTTTAATTCCTAGTAAACAGTTTTAATACAAATTTAAAAAAATATTCAAATTTTAAAACTTATTACTATTCATAAAAAATATTAATAGAAAAACGAGTGGAAAAGGGAGGGGGAGTTAGAAGGATGTTACATACATTTTAGTGGGGAATTTTAGGAAATTATCAGGGGAAATCAGGGATTTCATTGGTCAAGTTGAGTAGACACCATGTACTAGTTTAGAGAACATAGTATAGTACGAGCCAAACTTTAAACATACAAACGTCTAGCTTACAATTTTAGAGGTTAAACAAGTTGAGTTTCCATCTAAACTTCACTCAAATAAGTTAAGTGGATCACTTTGAGTTAACAACTTGTGAATGTGTGGAATGCCAGGCCTCCACCATGGTTCGGATTCTACATTAAACTGTAGGTCCTCCATTTCAACTCACAATCATCCTACCATTACACATTAGCGTAAGTGCATATAACCCGAACAAGTAGTAAGATTCGGTGCTAACAATAATAGTAATGGGTGTAAAAAAACTTTTAAGTTAAAAAAGATTTATTAAAAATAAATAACAGACTATAACTGACTCAAGTAAATTGTGATAGTCAATTTGGCCAAAGTAGTTTTTCCAAATAAGTGAGCTTAGCTTTGGGTTCACTCATATACATGGAGTTCCAAAGTGCCTGTTTAATGCCCACTACTTGGTAGCCAAGCATTTCTAGATGTCTCTGTTTTAGCTGGCACTCGCCTTTCAGCTGAGGGATGTTCAAACAGTAGTCATTGTCTCGCAACAACACCACAGCTAGCCTAGACAAGCACATGCCACTTTGATTAATTAATGTTAATACTGCTCAATAATTTAATTGAAATAGAGTACTAGACTAAACAATAGTTTTAATTAGGAGGGATAGCCAGTACACTTGCCTGGGCGATTGCTGAAGCAGAAATTATTCATATAAAACACTAACTTAAGGGTATTTGAAATTCTAGGATTTAATTTTTCTTTATTTTTCAAATTAGACTTTGAATTATTATTTTTAGTGTTATTTTGATGATTAAGGGCCAGTTTCATAGTCAAATTTAGTACGCCTTAAGTGCAGCGCTACACTAAGTTCATGATGACACCTACCTAAACCAGAATGGAAGGGCCGTTCTCGCATAGGAAACTGGCCCATTCCATTCTGGTTTAGATAGGTGTCGTCATGAACTTAGTGTAGCGCCGCACTTGAGGCGTACTAAATTTGACTATGAAACTGGCCCTAAGAGTGGTTAAGCCAAATATCATTTCAGTATAAACCTAACAACCAGATGATAGAGCATTAATTTACCACTTAATGTGAACAAAATAGGAAGAGAATGAAAAACCAATGTAAGTAAGTTAATCTCTTATAGTTATCATGTTTAAAATTATTAAGGTGCAGAATGTAGATTGGAAATTGTACGAATAAAACCCGTTAAGAAAAAGAAGAAAAAATGTGAATATAATCCAATAGAAAAAAAAATGACATACTACTTTTTTCTCTCTTATAAAGTAGACAAAGGCACACAAATATTGAAAAATAAATATAGTTATTATTTTTTGGCAATATATTATTTATTCATTTTAGTTTTATAAAGGCAGTTGTGCTAAAATATAAAAACTTAAATTGTGTTTCTATGTGTGTGACTTTTTTTGTAATTATTTTATAATTATAGTATAAATGGTATTTGCTACCAATTGAACTTACTTTGAAACATTTTTATCAGTTTCATGTTTTTCCCAGAGTGGTTTCTTATCAGTATTCAACAATACTTGGAAATCTGGAACATACATAAATACAGGTAAAAGAAAATGTTAAACACATGCACATAAAAGTCAAGTGGTATATTTAGTTTGTGTGAGTGTTTGAGCAAATTTGTTTCAAGGGAAATGATTATTTGCTTGCACTCAACTGATTATCTGTACTGAGTGTGTATTACTAATTGTAAATTAGCATTGTCAATCTAGACTTGGGTACATAGAAAAAATCAAATATAATGATTTACCTATGTTGGGCTTACAATAGTTTCCATAAACTAATGATATGTTACAGGAAAAATAACTTAAAAGATAAACTTGTCTTATGGATTGTCATAAGGATATGGTTAGGATTATAAGACTATAGAACCTGAAGTGGTGGCTGATGGTGTGAAGCATTTCACCAGAGTTGAACTTGGTTACTGAGTGTTGGTGGGAAGGTATGGATTTTAATTCCGGCTGGGTGCACTGAGAAAGGTTTCCAACACGTTATTTTCTGATCAATTCAATAATCATCATTGCCGATATTTTACTTACATACAAACAACCTCCTCCCCCGTACAATTATGTACTGCTACAACTCTTCCTCAAGTATCTTCTTCCAATGTTGATCCATTTTAGCCAGGTCTTTTTTCAACTATTTATCCAAACATCTCTTGGTCTCTTTACCTCCACCATCTTTTCAAAATAGGCCATCGGTCTTCTTGAAGGGGCCATTTTCATTATATGGCCAAAACCCTTCAGCCATATCACTTCTGACAGATCAATTACACTTTGTTGTAGTCCTATTTTTAGGCGTTTCTCTTCATTCTTGACTTGTCATGTCTGGTTTTCTGAACACTCGTTCAAAGAAATTTCATTTTGACTGGTCTGTTGTCTCTTCTAGTCAGGGTTACTGCTTCCAGTCTGTAAGATGGGCAGGAGATATGTTTTGTACTGTCAGTTTTTGTGGAGGGCGAGGAAGGGGAGGGGGGGGGGGGCCTCTCATCTTATAGAAGGTTGCAGCAACTTTTATCCTGCTGCCAGTCTCTTGTGTAATTGTGTTGTTCGTTTGAAACTATACCACCAAGATACTTTAAATTTCTTACATTTTAGATGTGATGAGCTCCCAACTTCAGTTTGACTACTTCATTTCTTCTGCTCACCTCTAGGCAAATGGACTTTGATTTACCCATGCTTTAATCCAAAATGATTGAATTCTTACCTCCACCAATTCATTAATCTTTGTAGTTCCCTCTTTGACTTGCCCTATATCATTCATTACTTCATCTGCAACCACCAGGCCATTTGTTTTCTCGTCCTTTTTTTAAGTGGTTTGAGGACTATGTCTATGATGGTGCTGAACAGGAGTGAAGATAAACAGCTTCACTTTTTTACCCCATTCCTTGTCTGGAACCACTCCAATCTACTAGCTTGTATTTGGACACAGCTCTTTGTTTTTGGGTCTTACTTACGTAGCACTTTGCTTTCTGGAACTCTTTCTCATAAGCACATGCAGGGTGTGGGTGATGGGGGTGCCAGTTGGAAGACAAAAGGGGCGAGATTAACACCACCTACCCCCCTGAGAATGTGTTTGTTTAACTTTTTATAGCAATTAGAGTAAATTAAAAACAAGAAAGAATCAATGTTTTATTTTACAACATTATTCTTTAAGAAACCTTCATTGTAATTACAATGCCATCTGTCAGCTCAAGGGTACCATTATTTTTAACTAGTCAATAATGTATTACAATTTCGTATCCACAGCCAGCTTTTGTTCAATGAATAGGATTATAAGATGTTGTAGCAGGATCTCAAGCCTACATTAAACACTACCCTTAACATATCCATTGACACAGTTTCTAAAAAAAATTCATGTACTTCTTTCTTTTGTCCATCCAACATTTTCTCTTTTTTATTTTGTGACTAGTAGGGGTGCCATCGCAGCCACATCCTCCATGCTGTGCATGCCTATGGTCCTTTTCTTTGCAATGTACTTAATGGGGTTATGGGGGTCAAGGTCATATGATTTTTCTATGTCAATGAATACATGTAATGTAAATGAAACCTAACCTCTGTGTTAATTAACAAATAAAATAAATCAGACTGGCAGGGGTGTATTATAGAGTTAACCATGGATGAAGGAAGGATTAAATTTGTGTGGGGGGGAGGGGGGAGGGGGAAAATAGGGGTTCAAAGTCGTAAGTTTATGACATGATGTTAAGACTTACTCTAAACCCTAAGAAATAAGAACATTGCTACTTTATGCAGTAGAACTTTGTGTGAGACGGGAAAAGTGTTGAGGGGGATAGGGGGCAAATAACAAAAAAGTTTTATAGGGTCTTTCTACAATCCTTTTTCCCAGTTAATGTTATAAAATTGGATGCTCCTAAACGCTATTTGTAGTGATCGTCGTTTGGAAAGTTTTTGAAAATTATAGTCTTTTAAACATCATTTAGTATAGATCCCTTTACATTTTTTTGATAATTAAATGTCTCTTAAAGCTATTTTAAGAAGGGCTCACAATTTTTTTTATAAATTAGAATCCCTATAATCTAATGGATGTGGTCTCCAATCGGAAGTTTTTTAAAAATGTGGATGTCCCTAGAAGGTATTTAGAGTATTCCTTGATTGATATTTTTTCCTTCAAAAATTAAATGGCACTAAAAGCCAACTGAAGTGGTTTTCCAAAGCAAATTTTTACAACTGGATGCTCTTAGAAGCCATTTAGAATGGTTTGTCTAGACTTTTTTTTTTAACTAGATGCCTCAAGAATTTATTGAAAGTGGTCTTCACCTAACACATTTTTGAAAATCGAATGCTTTTAGATTCTGACTGGAGTGGTCCTCAATTGGAATTAAAAATTAAGTATTATAATCATATGAAAGCTATTTGGAGTGGCCCCCGACAATTTTTTTTTTAGTAAGATGCTTATAGAAGCCATTTATACTGATATTTGCCTTAAATTTTTTGAACATTAAATTCCTTTAGAAGCTATTTGGAGTGGTTCTTCCCTGGAAAAGTTTTGAAAAGTGAATACCTCTATATTGTAAGTTATTTTAAGTTTGATACAAAGCCATCTTTAAGCTTCATATTAAAAACTTTGAGGTATGTGTGGGGGTTTTAGACACCTAAAACCCCTCTTCCAAACATCCATGGATATAAATGTATGTGTGACATGCTTAATTTAGATTTTACATATGTATACTTACTATGCCTGTGTGACGTTATGCACCTTTGTTAATTATTATTATTAGCACCGTGTCTTACTACCCGTTCGGGTTATATGCACTTACATTAATGTGTAATAGTAGGATTACTGTGAGATGAAATGTAGGACCTAAATTTAAACGTGAGATCTGAACCACGGTGGAGGCCTGGCATTCCACACATTCACAAGTTGTGATTAATACATGTCTTGTCAAAGGTGAAGGAGGGGTTTGGCAATCCGATAAATCTGTACGAGGATCGAGGATTGTACCCCGGATCCCTAGCACAGAAATTTGACACCTTACCCCTAGACCGCCAGGTCACCTTTTTCACCTTTGTTAAGGATATTGATTCTATGTGCTATGATTTATTATTTGTGTTTAGATTAATTCATAGTCAGATATTAATATTATTTTGGTTTTTTTCCAAGTTGGCCCACACATAATATAATTTGTCGAGCCAATGGTTTGTGTTAAGGTGCGTTTAGACGGGCCATATTTTACTGCAAGTGTTGCTGAAATGATGTTTCCAGTACAGGCTGACAATATTACAGCCATGTATTGAAATACTGCCGTAGGATCCGGCAATATAGTCGGTGTTTGTTGACTATTACAGTTAGTTGATCGCGTGTTGCCGGTGTTGTCCACCTCCATTGGAAAACTTTTTGAATGGCTCAGATGTCTATGTCTGTCACCCTCTCTGACAAGTACCCCTCTTTCACTCAGTGTTGCTCGACCCTCCATTCACTGTGCAGTTTACAGATACTAAACATGCTTTGGTTTGTGTTGTGATTTTACCTGTTATTGTGATTTTAACAATGATTTATACAAATTATATTCAAAAAAGCTCAAAATTACTTTTTGACATTCTTGTTAAATTTTTGAACAGATAACTGTCAAGTATTAATTCCAGGGTTAGATAAATTGGGCTCACTTGAGACTCTGGCAATACCCGACTATAAAAGATATCAAGGGTTAAATTATTTTTTGTTTCACATCTGCTCCTCTTCTCTTTTTGTTTGTTTTATTTACATGGTTTTGAAGCAGGACAAATACTGCAGAAACAAGTACAGTATCATCCATCTTGGCCAGTCTGTCACGTATTGTCAGAGTTAGTCATCGTGTAAACAATCAATCATAAGGCAAAGTGTGGCTCCAAACATTGCTCATAAATACATGTTGGAAACATTGCACAACCACAAGCTTCACTTGTATTGACGACAATATTGCAGGGCCATATAGTTGGGAAATATTTTCAGCAATGTGAAGTTTTAATTGCCCGTCTAAATGCATCTTTAAATTAATGACCAATGTTTAAGATATTCTCACCTAAATTATAGCCATATGGCGATAAGATACCAGATTTAAGAAATTCTTTTCCTCCAAGCAGTGCAGTAAAAGTTTTTTGAACATCTAAATAAAATGGACAGGTCAAAACTGCCTCTGAAAAAGAAATAAAAAACATATATATAATTTTTAAATAATCAAAACTTAAAATTTGAAATTGGTGTGTGTAAACATTACAAACAATTTATGTCTTAATTCAAAGTACCATAACCACATATCTTTGAACCCATGAACATGAATCTGTGTAGGTTGAAGAATTTGTAGTGAAAATGTAATAAATATCAAGAGAGAATAAGATAAGTAAGGTCTGCAGATTTCTTAGAAAAGCAGCAAACACAGAATAACAGTCAGAGTAAATATCAGGTAGTATACATTTTTTTGATATAATCTAATAATTTTATATACAAACGAAGAAAAAAAGATGAAGCTTTTTTTTTATTTTTCTAAATTATATACAAATACAGTAGGGCCCCACTCATATGATGGGCTAGGTTCCAGAGCCCGCTGTAAAGCTGAACTATGCCTGGCTTAAACTTCAAATACGTATAAAATATTTGTATCTGCAGTGTATTTGCATTTCATGGTGAAAATAAGTTGAAAAATACCTAGTATCCTCATTTAGAGTAGTCAGCTTGAATGGAGATAATGATGCATGCACACAGCAGCAATGAATGAATAGATCATTCAGTCGAATTAAAACAATAGGAAACAAAATAAAAACAATCAAATGAATTTTAGAATGATCATTTTAAAGTGTCCATCACTACTGTAAGCAAATTGAAGTAGTAGTTGTCACCATCGTGTTCCAAATTCAATTTCCCCGATGTGGTTAGTGAGCGTTCTCCATAAAATCCTGTCTTTGTACAGTTAAGTTTCATGGATAATATCCCAATCATGTCCTCATTCTTTTACGTCTTTCTTCACTTTACCATCCACCAGAAACTGAATTACCAACATAAAAGGTAGCCAAAACCATTCATTGCACACGGCATGCCGAAAAACGCAGTAAGAGTGATACATGCACTGAACATAGTGAACACATATATAATTGAAAACCATTGTATTAGCGGAACATCATTAAGTGGGGCCCTATTATAGTATGATGCGAACGATATTTTAAAAATAATATGTATTACCAACATTCACATCCTAACTATCCTCATACAACACATATGTATGACCTACTTATCTCAAAATAAAAGTCTTATTTTATTGTCTAGAAATTATTCTCTACCTACACAACAAAGCAATTCACCTTGTGTTGTGAATCACCATGTTTCAATTTCACTGTATCAGAAGATTAGGGATATAGATATAATAAATTAGGGATGCAAGGAACTCTATAAATAGCTCAATTTAGATTAGAAATAAAATCTCACTCTCATATCAAAAGTTAAACATGAATTTCTAAAAATCGACAAATTTGGAATAAAAGAAATATAAAAAAAATTGAAAACTCAAATAAATGTCCTAAGAAATGTACTAACCAAAGCGGGAATTTACTATTCATAACAATACTGTAAAGTCACAAAAATAATCTGCACATTTTCCCCAAAAAGAGCCTTCATAAAGAAATGTTTTGGTTATAAATATTGTTTATCAATATTAAACTTAGACAATATATTTTTTTATTATTATTATTTAGCACCCCGTCTTACTACCCGTTCAGGTTATACACTTTAAGTACTAATTACGCTAATGGATTAGGAATTGGGAAGGTTAAAATAGAGGAAGTGAACCCGTTTTGGATATTAAATAAGTGGATTGATAAAAAAAAATTGTATTTTGAAAGGTCTTTGTATAGTTTAATTTAATTTGTTCAACTTCAACAAAACCAGTACTCGTTTGTTTCATTATTTTTATTTCACAGTAAATATCCTGAACAGTTCAGCAACAACTGAAGTACGAGTTACATTACATTGAAATGGTAGTACAATGCAATCTTGAGCAAGACTGTCTCCCTTGAGAGAACTGAGGCAACTGTATTGATAGTACTATTTTAAAAGCAATCGAGGGCAGGGTTGAACTCACGTCCCGCCCCCGTGGACGCTAGAGGAAACACAGTAACTGACCTGCCCTCTATCGTCAACACGGCGGGGTCACAGTTCAACGCGGGTAATACGTAGAGTGTGACGTCACACTCTACAATTTACAAAATGACTCAATGGACATCTTCAATGTCTTCAATGACATGTTATCATCTTCTTCTGAACTCTACACCTCACCATACGAATCTTCCACTGTTGGAAGCAATGTTTCATGTCCGTTTCTGAGGCTGTTCACGAGCTTCGTCGCTTTTTCCTTCCCAGCATCAACAGATCCGAAACGGGCTCCTTTTAGTGCAGACTTGATCTTCAGGAACAGAAAAAAGTCACACGGGGCTAGATAAGGTGAGTAAGGTGGATGTTCCAACACGGGAATCTTGTGCTTCGCCAAAAACCTCTGAAAAGAGAGCACTTTATGGGCTGGTGCATTGTCGTGATGAAGAATCCACAAGTTGTTCTTCCACATTTCAGGTCTTCATCTTTTTATGCATTCATTAAGGGTTGTCAAAACTTCCTTATGGTAAACATGGTTAACAGTCTGACTTTCAGGTACCCAATCAATGTTAACAATCCCTCGAATAAAAAAAAAATCATCATTGCTTTGAATTTGGACTTGCTCATCTGTGCTTTATTTGTCTCAGTAAACTGGGACTCTTCCAATGAATGGATTGCTTAGTTTCAGGGTCAAACTGAAAAAAACCATGATTCGTCACACTTCATCACATTTTATAAGAAGTTTGGATCATTTTCGGGATCATATTCGATGTTATAAAGGCTGTCAGCACAAATGTTACCAGAGTTTCCTTTTGCTCAGGAGTGAGGCGTTTTGGCACCATTTTAGATCAAACTTTTTTCATGTAAGATTTCTAGAACAGTTACCTTATCAATTTTAACTAAGTCAACAAATGTTCGAATATTCGAGTGTCAATCTTTTGAACAATTTCACTCACTTTTTCAATATTAACATCTGTTTTCGATGTGCGAGGATGGCCGGGGCGCGAATCGTCTTCGATCTCTTTCCTACCCTGCTTAAATTTTTTAAACCAATCAAACACTTAAGTATGAGATAAACATTGATCATCATAAAATTCCTTTAGCAAATTGCATGTTTCTGTAGAGGATTTCCCAAGTTTTACAAGAAACTTCACCTTGACACACCTCTCACATTTTACACTCAACATAATTTCGACGGAGCTCAGGTACACGGTACACTTCGAACAAAGTCTACAGCTGAACTGTCGGTCGCACAACCTTGACATTTGGAAGGTAGAGAGAGAAAATAACATAGATCATATATGACATTGTCGGTTGTTGCTGAGACCTCAGTTAAGTGGCAAAAAAATTAGTCCGGTTATTTAGTAGCCACACCTTGTATATTTTTAGTAAACATCAATTACAATTTTGTACTTTCAAAGCAAGTTTTCTTGTTTCTTTTTTGAGCCTTGATATATTTTTTTATATTTTTATGTGGGTGTGTGTGTGTACGTGCATATGTATATACAACATGTATCAAAAACATTGCATCATATTTTGGCAGGCTATTCCTTGGGTGAAAATAGAATAATTAACATCAGCAACCTAGGGTCCATCTTAAATATTAAGGGCGGTATTCATTACTAAAGATAGAGCTAAAAAGGACTGTGTGAAATATTATGAGAACTGCTTAGGGTATTACAAGGAATCTTTGTATACTGCTTATCGAAACCTTGCTCATTAATAAACTAAATGTGCTGTTACCGTTACCCACACCCATCATGTAAAAAAGGGGGGGGGGGGTGTGTAACACATTTTTCTGCAATAAAATATGACAGAGTAAGTATTACTAATTTTGACTTAAGATTACAACACATTAAGTAAAAATTAACAAATAAGGTGTATTGGAGAAACTGTATAGCTTTCCCCGTTTCCGAGATAATCATGCATGTTTGATTTCAAAGACAAGTGTTAATTCTTGCCAGGTAGGGAGCCTATATTGCTGTTGCGTGGCCACTACGCTCTCCTTACCTTAATATGTTAATACTTTTTCTGTGAGGTTTTTTCAAAACTTTGGTGTACGAGACAGCCATTGAATCCGAGGAATACCTGTTAGCCAGGATATGTGCTGCATGTGATAAGGTTCAAGAAACACTGCATGTTTTTGAAAATTTTGCAAGTCATTGATACACCACCTCAATTATTGCAATGGCGTTAGGGGACGCCATTTTGAACACTTGCTATGAATATGATTTTGAAGCTAGGAAGTAAAACATACAAGAACTACAATTAGTATTTATTAATTTAGTTTTCAATACTCCAGTGAGTGTAATGATTAAAATCCCACCCAAGTGTGAACTGTGTAAGCATAACTTACTAATGTGCTAAATAGAAACACATCGGGGCTTATGAAGAAGGAAAAGTATCTTGAGTTTCTCCGTCATTACACACCAACCAGCCCTGTTTACCAAATGTAAGTGATACATAGTCACATGTGCCGGTAAAAATGGTTAAACAATACAGTGCAAAGTAACACTGCGATTCTGGTTGCCTACTTGGCAGGTATTTACACTTGACTCTGAGCACAAATTTGTCTAATTATCTCGAAAACGAGGAAAGCTAGACAGTTTTTCCAAGACACCTTTTTATGTTAATTTCTAATCCTTGTTTTGTAATCTTAAATCAAAATTAGTAATACTTACTCTGACATATTTTATTGCAGATAAAAGTGTTACAACCCCCCCTTTTTTACATGATGAGGGGGGGTAACGGTAACAGGACATTTAGTTTATTAATTACCAAGGTTTAAATAAGTAGTATACAAAGATTCGTTGTAATACCTTAATAGGTTTTCACACTATTTCACACAAGTCATTTTAGCTCTATCTTTAGGGATGAATACCACCCTTAATATTTTAGATGGACCCTAGGTTGCTGATGCGAATTATTCTATTTTCACCCAAGGAATAGCCTGCCAAAGTTTGATGCACACACACACACACACACACACACACACACGCACACACGTGCACACACGCGCGCACACACACGCACGCATGCACACGCACACACACACGCACACACACACATACATACACACACACGCACGCACGCACACACACACACATACATACACACGCACGCACGCACACACACACACACATACACACACGCACGCACGCACGCACACGCACACGCACTCTTTCAATTTGAAGCGAACTTGAATCGAATATATGAAATATTCTCGAAGCCAAATCAAAGTTTTAATATTTTTTTTAGTTGTTTTATGCTTGAAAAAAATATTATATTGTGAATATTTAAATTACTTTATGCACTGAAATTACTTGGAAATTGTTTTACTGCACAATTTTTTGTTATATTTCATATGACTCTGACAAATCAAGTTACTATCACAACATACAATTCAATTTCTTTAAACAATTTTAAATATGAATATTAATTAGTAATGCACAAAACATCTCAGAATGGCTAAAATTGAATATAAGTCGAGTCTTATGGCTGGCAATATTTTTCCTGGCAAGCTTCAAAGCCATAATTTGTTACGAAGCAAAGTCGATATACATATACATATATATACACACACACACACACACTTAACCTCTTACTAAACAATAAGATTGTGTTTAATACAGAAACGAGTAAATATATTCTAATTATATTTAATATTACAATTAAGTATTAATACAATTATTAACTTAATGTTAGTGAGGTGGAAGGATGCCAATCCAAAAAGAAAGTTAGGTTAAACCTAGATAAAAGCAATCCAACTTCTCAAATCATTTCTTCATAATTCCATCTTCTTACCTCTTAATTTTCAGAAATATTCGGTCAAACTCAGCCTCTTGAGGACAAATGAGAAGCTATTTAAATAAATAAGTAGTGGCTCTGGTAGAGAAAACTGAGATGAATGATCGGAGGGTTTGTTGTGCTGACCCAATGATACCCTATATCCGCAAATGTTGGTACTATTCCACCAACACATATCATCCACTTGGTCAGTATAACTCGCCTGCGGCCTGACACCATGGAGTTTTTTTTTAGTTTTCTTTATATTAATAAAACTCTTATTATGAAGGTTTATTTAAAATAACTCAAAGATATGTGTAGCATTGTGATAAGAATATTAAATTGTGAATAATTAATTAATTTATACTAATGGAAACTGGTAAAAAAAAAGTAATAATAAACTAATAAGTGTAACTTAAGTGAAGAAAACCCACCTGGTGAATTTACACTAATTAGTTTATTTTTTATTTTTATTTATTTTTACCAATTTCCATTATTATAAAATTATCCAGCCAACAACTCATTTTCAAATGAATAATTAATTAAAAAATTATGAAATGAGTTTAATTGATTCTATAGAGGCTTATCCCAAATAGACTTTCAATTTAGCTTCCATCCCTTTAAATTAATGTACATTAATTAAATTAATTATTAAATTATTAAATTAATGTACAGTTTTTGCATTGTTTTTAAATATTTATAATTCCTTTGACATGTATTTGTTTTTACACTAATACAAATAGATAGAACAAAACCTAGGTCATAGGATTGTGTGGTAATAATAGAATTTCTTCAAGAGGCAGCCATTACCTCCATGTTCAATAGCAGCAATATACATAAAAAATAGTTATGAACTGTGTTCTTCTTTTCACTGTGAAAGTCATATTGTGGGTCCCTTCACCTTTTCTCTGTATAGTTTTATATTAATATGAATAAAAATATGTTTTCATTTAGATCAATCACAACCATACCATCCTTAGAAAAAATATATTTTATTTGCTTGTTTTTAAAGTGATATTAAAAGTAAGTTAACTCACTGTGTGCATCAATTTCCTGAATATATTTTTCGTGAAACCATGGCACATCTATATCTGGATAATCTAGACAAACAGCTCTGTTCAGTTGCATGAGATGGTGACGTATTTTCATAGGATATGTGGCCTGCATAGAAAATAATACAAATAATTAGTATATCATAACTAATAATTATGTATTCTACTAAGTTACTAAACCAAATGTAGAGATTTAAACAATCTAAAATGTAAATATATAAAACGTCTAATGTAAATTTGTTTTAATATTTACAAATAACATTAATAGATTATTAAATCAATTAAAATGTATTTGCGAATATATAATGATATAACTCTATTAGGAAAACCTCTTTTCCTTTTTCTCCACGTTTGTGTTTTTTGATTTTCTCTTTTAGGAAGTTGTGTTGCGCGTTTCACACTCCTCCCCGATGAGTTCTGATAGAATGAAACCTAGGTCGGGGGATTGGGCGGTGAAGATCAATTTTCTTTAAGAGACATCCATTACCTCTTTGTCCATTGGCAGTAGTGTAAAGTGTGTGAACTGTATTCTTCTTTTCAATGTAGAGGCCATATTATGTTCGTCCCCCTTTTATATGTTTCTATCCACCTTTCCTATACCTTCTTCCAAATATAATTCAAATGTATTTGATAATTTATTACATTATATATATATATATATATATATATATATAATAAATGTTCCTATTTTTGTGATTTTTAGTGCCTATAAATCCACCCCCTACTAATCAAAGATGGCAATTAAACTAGTATATAATCTTATATCTCCTAGTACACCCAAGAAAAGGTAACAAAAAGAAGAACTTTGTCAAATAGATATTTTATAATAATAATATTTAGTCACACAATTGTTACAAAGTATAAAATTATTAAATGTAAGAGTTTTGTTATATATGGACGAAGGCACAGGAAAGTGGGATGGAAGCACATCAAAGGGATCAAACACAATAATTTATGGCTTTCACAATGAAAAGAAGAACACATTTCACACTTTACTTTGCTGTTGTTGGACAAAGAGGTAATGGCTGGGTCCAGTGTCAACAATGTAAAGTTTAAACTGTGTTCTTATTTTCATTGTAAAATACATGTTGTGTTGATTCCCTTTTATGTGTTTCCCCTCTTTCCTATATATTCTTCCATGTATAGCAAAACATACCTCAAAAAGTTAAAAGAAATGTAAGAGTTAAGTTTCAAACTTAACAAACCACCTAAAAATAATTCCAAAAGTAAGAAATAATTTGTTTAGTGGCTGCAAAATAATAAGTCGTTGTGTGAAAGTTGATGTTTTTCCGTTAATTCAAAAGAATGAGGAATGGATTTAGAATAAAATCTTCAAAACATTCTTATTTCGCACTTACTTAGTTTGATAGTAGAATATCAAAGATATTTTCAAATTTAAAGCTAGAAGAATGGTTTAGACATAAAAAGGAGCAAAGGTTTCCTGAGGAATGCAATAATGTGTATAAGCTATAACTAAGTCCACAAATATTTTATCAAATCATTATTATTGTCTTAGTTGATATTAATTTAGTGCCTCAACAATAAACTTTTAATTAAATATATAGATTATTTTATTTTAAGTATGTCCTCAATTAAGGGTTTACTTGAATCGTCTTGGCTGGACATAAGAAAGTTTCAGAAACATGGTTTTAAGGATTAAAATTAGAATTATACATGTTTTATTGCACATAAATAAGCCCCCAAGTCCCTTTAAAAGTCGTGTCATGTGTGTTTCTCTTGACCTGCCTCACCTTAGAGTAGCATTGAGATATCTCATCATCCATCCTTTCTAAAAAGTCGACTGTAAATATAAACTGAACCAAAGGTTCTGGCAACTTGTGGAAAAAACACAAAGCTAAGGCTGAGTGCAGCAGTGACAGACCTTGCATTCGTTCTTTGTCTCTGTAAAATTAAATTATTTACAAATGAGTTTTCATCACAATATGTCATATGCATCAAACACACCAGCTGGACTAATTATGTCTAGTCAATTAAAGCGTTTATTTAGTGGATACATACCAATAAAGAAGTTTTAAAATAAATGGTAAAGAACAATTGGACAAGATGGGACAAAAAGTGTTGACACATTTAACAACACTATATTTGTACTATTTTAATTAATAAATGCTTCAAATTAAACTTAAAATAACAACAAAAGCTTGACCATTGAATTATCCCGTTTTAAAATAATGTCCTTAAGATAAGTAGCTTTATATGCAATTCATATTTGTATGTGATCCTCAAAACTTGACACAACCTTGCACAATGTATCTTGTTGAATTGCTTCAACTACCACCACAATTAAATATTTAAGTTCCTGAATTGTTCTTGGACGAGTCGTGTAGACATGACTCTTTAACATGCCACACAAGAAAAAGCCTGGATCCGTTAATCCTGGTGAGCGTGGTGGCAGGGTGATGTCCTCAAATTGTAAAATACAGTGCCCAGGAAACATTTTGCGAGATAACTCCATTAATGTTTGATCTTTTTCTTTACCCCTGAACGCGAACATTAAGACATGAATTCCAACAACCCATGGCTCCAGCAAGATGGGGCAGCGGCCCACACAGCTTAATCATCAATGGAGGTACATCAAACAGTAGTCCAAGGCACATACAAACATACAGATAAAGGGCCAGAAAGAATTATAAAAGCCAATTTGTTGAGCTTGGAGACAAATGAAATGTCAAGATCCAGCTTGAGGTCAAAAATTCACAATTACTATATACATTCTGTATATAAAAAAAGTAAAAAGATTATATTTGGTAAGGAACTGCTAATTTATTATTTAACATACCTTAATAAAACTTATTTAAAGAAAGTTAAGATGTGTGTATATTTTGTAATAAGTAAAAAGATTATATTTGGTAAGGAACTGCTAATTTATTATTTAACATACCTTAATAAAACTTATTTAAAGAAAGTTAAGATGCGTGTATATTTTGTAATATTTTGTTTTTAGGGGATGATTGCGTGTGACTTGTTAAACAAAATCGTTTGCCCATCTGAAAAATTAAATGAGTACTAGTGTTTTTACTTTCTTACAGAATTAAACACCTTGGAGAATGTGGTATTAAAATCAATCTAATTTGAGACTTTGATGGATTTTAGCATTTCATGACACCCTGAACTCAAAAAGTGTTTTTTGCAATGCCATCTGTCTCTGTGTGTTTGTATATTGGCCTAGTGCCAAAACCATTTTACAAACAGGCTAAAATTTAGTATTTAGGGCTTTCCTAGACAAATTTTTGAAATTAATTATTTAACCCAAAATTAAGGGTAGTTTACTCAAAGGTGTAAAGAGAAACAAAAGTTTTTCTCAAAATTACTTTAACCATTTGGTTTAAAATTTGTATCTGGATATTGTTTTCCATTACAAACAAAATGGCACAGCTTATTTTTCCATGAAAATGACTTTGAGGTACTTTCCATAAACATAAATTTCCAATCTTGATCATATTCATGCAACTCTTTGATATGTGAACTAACTTATCCTTCCTTGCAAAGTTGTATAGCTATTTAAAAAAACAAAAAAAACAAAAAAACTTTTCTTTGAAATATATTTTGATAAAATCAAGTGTTTCCAAGCTATATGAAATGGGTAGTTGTTATGCTCTTTGATGACCTGGGTTTGTGTGGTGCACTGATTAAGGGTTTGAAAGTATTCAAATTATGAGTTCGAGTTCGAGTTCGAGACTTAAATAGAAGCTCGGGTCTGATCCAGACAATTTCATATGCTTGGAAATTAAGATCTTGTCGTGTCTGGCTATTTATGTGCTGTATTGTGTCTGGTGATGGATGACTTTTGGTTTACTCTTTCTTCTCTTTATTTGTCTGTATGTTTGAGAAATATGTAGTTGAGATATGTTCTACTCATTGTTACACTTTTAGTAGTATTGAAATTTAAAAGATAATTTTTAATTTATTTTAAAATATTAATTAAATATTTAATTTTGAACTCATGGTTGGCTCAAGTCAACAATAGGGAGCATTCAAAAAAGCTGGTTTGTGCTCAACTCAAAATTCAAAACAATGAACTTGCAGACTCCTAATTCACAATTAATTATTTCATATCTCCCATCATCCATTTACTTGATGGGACGACCAATTTTACTAATATGTTTTGGTAAATTGCTTATCATTTAATGAAGTAAATATGAGAATTCAAAATCATTAAACTCCTTCAAAAAAATATATAATATCGTTTAATGTACAATTATTTGAAATTTGAATATATTTGAAATTATTAAGTTGATTAATCCAACCATTATTATATTTCAATACCTTTTAATCTGTAGTCTGAATGACTTTACACAATGCCTAATTAAAAGTACCTGAGACCCAATGATGAAAACCAAAGCAATCATACAAATACTCAACACACTTATGTAACAGCCAATAACCTGCATGTGTCGATGCACCTCTAAACCACAATAAACTTATGTAACCTAGCCAAAATAAAAAAAATCAGGAGAGTTAATAATGAAGAGATACATGCTAGTAATATGGCTCCATTTGATAAAAAGAATTTTATTAAAATAAGTTATATCTTCATACAGTGGTCCCTGTCAAGTGTTGCCAGGTCAAGCACACAAAAAGTTTATTTTTTATAGTGCTAAGCAAATTACTGCCTATTCAGGCCATCAGCAACTTAAGGTTGCAGAATGAGAGTGAATATAAATAAACCACCAGTATTAGCCTGTATACAAGGGGGAAAAGTACCCCTTGGGTCTCCACTCTCAAATCAAGGTCCACACCCCTGCTGGTGACAGAGTATAATTATTTATTGCTTCTTCCTATTCTAAAAAGTCAATCTAATCGTGTTTCCAGTCACTCCTAGCTTTGTGATTTTGTAATGTTTGTAGTAGATCAAGTATAAACTTAGCGAGAGTGAGCAATCATTTCCTCAAGTTAATCATTATGTGACATTTGTTTCACCCACACTCCCTTGCTAAATAAGAGATACTATTTGTTAGAATACTATACCTGAGAATAGCATTCACAGAGGCCACAAGGAACTCATCATTGTGGGAAGGAGTGTAACCGAGATAATAACACAGATGTAGCAGTTTATTGACTGTGTCACCGAGGAGGTGTTCACTCTGCTCTATAGCATAACCAACAAGATGATCGATTGTCTCTGGTATCAAACAACTTGTCATCAAGAGATTCAGGGAAGTGTCACGAACAATCCGAGATGACAAGGGAAAGTTGCTGTTAAAACTCTTGTACCTGTAAATCACACAATTCAAATTGAAAATAATTTAGAGCTACCTTGTTTGGGTGCATTGGACATTAGAATACAACTATTCGTCACAAATATTTTACTTTTAATGGCTCTAACATAATATTCCGCATGAAGTGCTTAATCATCAAACAAATAAATAAGTGCCTAATGAACAATAAATAGGAGAGAACAGTAAATTAAAACGTGAGTTTTGGCAATCGAATTGATATCAATGTTTATTCACCAAGACATTTTCCTTGTCCGAGCTAAATAGTTTGTCTCTTTATAAAAGATTTTAACAAGTACAGTTTCATTGTAAATGAAGATAAACACTTAAAAAGATCAAAATGGTTGATAGAAAATTAATATGTATAAAATATGACACTAAGTAGCATTTATTCCTGAAATGTAAAGTAAGCTTGTCAAGACTGTTTATACTACTGTTACCTGCATGTTTTTATATATTTATGTTTTAATAATTTTGTGTATATATATTTTCATCTTCATTAAAGAAAAGAAATAGGACACAATTTGATCCAGGCCTCTCGGTCTCCCTCTCCCCCTCCTCTCTCTTTCTCTCTTTCTATATATATA
>CABFVX010001115.1:54317-87385 GCA_902151425.1 Timema shepardi
ATATATATATATATATATACATATACATATAATATTAAGGTACCAACATTTATAATACATTATGTGTGGACTGCAATACAAATGTTAACACCTAACTCTAATAGGAAAGGAATGAGGAAGGTAGTTTAGTGAAAGTGTGTGCATTAGTGTGGAAAAATAAATCACATTTGGTTCTAAACATGACCTTGCTAATGATGACAGCCTTATACAATAAAAAACTAACAACTCGGTCCACCAGGGCATCGGTGTGGGTACTATGAATACTTTCACACCATGTGAAAACTATTAATTGAACTTAAACCATACTAATATTCAAACAAGTAAAGTTTCTCAAAGGCTGGTTCGGCAACAATCTTGTGCTGAGAGGGCTAGCTGCATGGAAAGTGTACTGAGAGTGATTTTCTCCAAACTGTTTCCTTCTCACCTTCCACAAAAATGTGGGTGCATTTCTTCAAAATTATATCTTTCTCATAGCGATGTACGAAACTCAAAAATTCAAGAAAAAAATGGATCTCAAAAATTTGAGAAATTAAAAAAGAAGCAAATAATGGCCCTAAGATATTAAAAAACCAAACCGAGAATTTATTTCCAATAATACTGTAATGACCCAAAAATAGGTCGCATTTCCCCCAAAAAAAACAGCCTTTATTAAGAAATAATTTGTTTAAAAATATTGTTTTTTAATATCAAACTTTGACAATATAAGCTTTTACACTAAAAATTTAAATTATAAATAGGATTCATTGTAACTACCAATCACCAGGGCTTTTTTTTCTGCCGTCATAAACCAGAACAGCGTTCTGGCACCTTTTTGGCCAAACATTAAATTTTAAAAATGAGAAAATTAAATGAAAAAATGTATATATTTTGAAAAAACCTTTTAATGAAAAATTACTAATTATATATGTGCACCATGATAGCTAACGCACCTTGTGACAGCTTCTGACATTACAGAAACGATCTACAAGTTTGTTTACTGCATAAGAAAGGAATTATTGAGGTAAAAATAGAGGTTGTTCACACTGTATCACATGAGAAAACATGCTGTTCATGTCTGTTTTAAGGCTAAATTATTTATTCATTTTCATAGAGGTTTTTTTTGTTGTGATTTGTGAATTTGTGAAGTTAAGTTCATGTAGAAAGTTAGTTTACTATTGCTAGCTTTCAATTTATAGTGTTTAATGTAGGCCTACAGTGGTAGTTTTGATCAATGGTGGGTTATTAAGGATTTATATTACATTTGTTAAGAAGTTTTCACAGTATAGCCGAGACTGAATTTTGTTTTTTAAGAAACTTAATGAATTTTCTCTGTCATAAATGAAGAAAATAACGTTGTATTTTTGTGCACCTCCGAGTAAAAAGCAGAAATAAGATGAAGTTGAAGGTAAGGTCTTACTTCATATGTCACCACAATGAACCCAGTCAAACTAGACCTATAAAATTTGTTTGTAGGCCTAAGCCTAGCTCCTCTTCTGATTCTTTAACTTCACAGCCTGAGCAGGCATGGCCTAGCTGCTGTAGTGTGTCTCAAAAAGATAAATTCACCTCAATAAATTACTGGTTATTCAATGATAATGGGAAATTTCGCTGTGCAGCATGCAATAAAGTTGTAGATGTAGGAGTTGACAAAGAAATGAGAATAAGAATGAGCAAAGAGTGGTTAAATTGTGAAATTTCATGTAGTGGAGAAAATTGTAAACAGTAGCTAACATCTTTGAGAGAAAAAGAATTCCATCACAAAGAGAACGCTGTGCATAAAGTTGCAGTTAAAATTGAGAAAGAAGTGAAGAAAGAGAAACTGGATTATGTGTGTTTAAAATCTATGACTAGAGAAAGAGAAATAACAAGTAAGGTGTTCCATATAGCTAACAAGGTAGCAAAAAAGAATCAGTCATTCAACAATTTTGAGGACGAGATAAATTTGCAAGAGCTAAATGGAATAAACATGAGAAGGATATTACATTCAACAAACTCGTGTATTAACATTGTTAACTATATAGGAGAGGAAATGAGGAGCTTGTTAATAAAGCAACTTATTGGCTTAAAAGTAAGATTACACTTATTATAGATGAGTCAACAACAGTGAACCAGAAATCTATGTTGATAGTTTATTTTAGAGTTCTGATTGAAGGAATAAGTCTGGAGGAGCCGCTGAACCTTTTTATCGACTTGATTGAACTGGAGAGTAATTGCAAATGGGATATTCTCAAGCTTGATGTCACACCTACACACTAGGATTCACTGAAGAATTTATGAGGAATTATTTAATTGCATTGAGTTGTAATGGAGCAGCTGTGATATTTGGATCTCGTAGTGGTGTTGCAATGCTTTTTAAAGAAAAGTTTCCTTCTATTATCTTGTGGCACTGTGCTAATCACAGATTAGAGTTGTCCATCCATGATGCTGCAAAAAAAGTTGGTGGTATAAACTGATTTAAGAGTTTCTTGGACACAGTATATGTGATCTACCATGCATCTCCAAAAAATGCAAAAGAGCTTAAGGTTTGCGCAGAAATTCTGGAAACTCAAGTTTCTAAAGTATGGCAAAATTATGAAGCATTAATTTTGCATTTTGAAGAAACCAGGGAAGACAATACAAGAGACAGAAAGGATTGGGCTATGTTTGAGGGCCTGCTGAAGAAAATAACTTCAGGTGAGTTAATTTTATATCTTGGGCTGAAGGGTGATGCTCTCCAGAAATTGGCAGAAGTCAGCCTCGACCTACAAGAAAGAAACAAGGATATTTACAAAGCTCATATCAAAGTCAAAGATCTTGTTGAAGTGTTTGAGATTTTCAAAGTTCAACATTTAAAAAGTCTCTTGAAGCTGCTGCAAATCTAAAGTTTAGTGGTGTTCTACACAAGAAAGGCAGAGTGGATGATCCTCTAAATCGCCAAATGTTTTTTATGAGAGCTTGACGAACTCGGTTCAAAAAAAAGACTTATTTCTAGTAGTGATGTGGAAATGGCAAGGTATACTATGGTTTTAAATTCCAGGAATTAGCCAGCAGGGGCAAAAGATAACATCCTTTTTAGAGAAGAAGAAATCTCTCAATTGTCAAAACAATTTCAACTCGATGAAAAGGAAATGATTCGTGCTTTCAGGGAATTCCCTCATGTTCATCAGGATTGTTGGACCCCCCTAATCAGCTATGATCCCTCAAACTATGTAAGGACATGGCTACTTCGTGGACGTCACTCTGACATAAACACCAAGAGCAAGACAAGGAGGGATGAAGAAGCAAAACTGTGGAAAATATTTTAAATTTCTAATAAACAGTTTATCAAGTGGTAGGCTAGGCTATATCTAAACTAAAGAGATCCGTGGCTGGTTATAAGAATAGCCTTGTAATTTTTTTTATTCTTTTTAAATAACACATTTCAATCAATGAAGAAATATTATTTTTCTACAAAACTCAATTTTGCATGAAATATTATTTTTGTACAAAGCTCAATTTTGCATGTCCCTATACGTATCATTAAAACAAAATTTTGTCCAGTAATGGAGTATTTTAGGAGTGGGACAAATCAAGGGGAGGTTGAGAAGAGAGCCAGAAAAGGTAACCACTCCAGTCAAGGGACTGCTTTAAAACATATGAAGACTAGGCCTAGGTATTGGATGAGTTCCACCACCTTTTTTTCCAGAAAAAAAAGGCCTGCCTATCACTATTTTACTAATTGCATTTAAAATGTGTATGATTTATATCTCAAGTGTTTGAATAAACTATATAAGACAATCTAAAACAAGCACCATCTCAAATTTCAGAAAAAACTCTTTAAACTATATATTTACTTTAATAAACATAATTTATATTTTTTACTTTTAAAGGACATTTTCTTGTCTCGTTCTCGTCTCTTGATACCTTTTTATATTCTTGTCTCGAGATCAGCTCGAATTAAAAAAAATTGTTCTTGCGCATCCCTACTTTCTCATCCTTATCCCACAAGTATAAATACTTCAAATGGATAGTAATATGCGGTGTATACACACACACAAACACACAGAGAAGAATTATAGAAACCTGAAAATAAGTTTTTCAAAGAGTTGCACATTGCGGTTCCCTCTCCTATTAAGGTATGCTCTGGTGATCAAGTTGAGTTGTGGCAAAGTACACACATCTTTGTCAACTCGGTTGAGTGCCCACCCATCCAAGGCCGTATTTAAGTTTACTAGCTGACTCAGGAACTGGGAAGTCAATTTTCTTCTATGGCGGTGTAATTCTACTGCTACCTATGTCACAAAACAGTGAAATTTCAATGTGAATTAAGCCTAAATTTTGATTACACATTAGTTTATGAGAGAGTGTTTACCAAAGTATATTAAAAAGTTAGTTTAAAATATTTGATGCAAATTTATAAAAAAAAGTTAATATTATAATGCTATATACATTTATAGCATTTATTATAATTTGTGCAATGTAAATAAATATTTTCACCAAAGGTGTAGCGTCAGAGTAGACTATAAGACTAAGTCTTCTCAAAACAGCTAAACAGCAAAACAACTAAGAAAAATAAATAGAAAAGGTTTATTGTAAGTTAAAAAAAACCAAAGTGATGAAACCTCAATAAATGCATCTTGCATGTAGAAAATATTATTTATATGATTCTCTTCCCCTATTGAGAATAGCATCACTTTGTAGCAATTTTTTTTCTGGTTGTCATCATTCCTTTCAGATTCCCACCCCTCTATCTATCCCTACTCTAAGGGTACCTCTACTAACCTCTAGAAACAGCTAGTCTCAATAGGGTTCTCAAATTGTATATTGGTGTTTAGATGTCGGGCTAAGATATTAATAAATTGGTACTACTCGTAATATTATGCATATGAACCAAGAGTTATCTTGTAAACAATACTAAATTAAATATCTTCAACTTACAAATGCCAGTTTATTAAATTACATCATCATCATCATCAACTGTTTCAAACCTGTGGCTAGGTCAGTTTAGTAAAATTCCTCCATCTTCCTCTATCCTTCCATCATTAGGTAATTTCTTCCATTCTTCTCCTCCTCTCACTTGAACACTTTCTGTTATTGGCTCCGCCCATCTCTTTCTTGGCTTCCCTTGCAGTCTTTTTCCTACATACTTCATTTACAACATTTTCTTTGGCATCCTCTCTTTTTCCATTCTCATTACATGTCCATACCATCTTAGTTTTACTTCCTTTACTATAGTTTATTAAATTTATATGTAATATTTTATGGAGTTTTTTGTAACTATTTTTTTAAATTTGGCAATGTTGCAATTTTAACTCTTGTAAAGGAATGTGGCACAAAGAGGACTTTGGGAAGTTTTGGTGGAAAAGGGTGGATGTAGGAGAAGGGGGAGGGGATGATTGTATTTACCAAAGATTTGTTAGAAAGTTAATCAGGCATGTATTTCCCTACTACCCAACTTAAAATGTTTACCCTCATAGGCCTTAAACAGTAAGAACTATATGGCATACAAAGAACACAAATTATTGCAGCTGAATTTAACAATAGAGCTAATTTTTTTTTTAATTATGGTATTTTCATGAGAAATCTTGTGATTTTTTCCGCTTGGACACTTTGGATCCTTTTAAAAATTATGATTTACTTTTAACTTTGACTCTGAAAACAATGTTGTGTAACATGTGTGCTCAAATTATTTAAAAGATACATATTTTCCAAGTTTTAAAATGGCAGTAGAAGAGCTGATAAATATGTATTGTTTAGTATGCCATTATACATCTGACATGTTGTGTTAACAAAAATCAGTTATTCACATGGTATTACTAAACCATCCACTAGAGCAAATACAATATATAATAGGCAAGATGATTTTAACTAATATTCCAGTAGCCCCTTCTTTATCACGTTAGCTATGCCAATAATGGTCATAGATATTTTTTGTACTTTCTTTAATATATAGCAAAATGCGCATCAAAAAATGAAAAAAGGTTTTCCATAGAGTCATAAAGAGAGAATTATTTCATAGTAATGGAAATTAATACAAATTTTAAAAAAAAAGCTTATAAGTGCAAATTTAATAGAGCAAAGACTTCCTTTTTTATTATAACCTAGAGAAATGTACTAAAAACTCATAAGATATGTAAAACAAAATCATATACAATGTTGCAGGAACACTCCACCAAAGAGCATAAGGATAAATTTCATATTTCAAGAGCTCCATAATATATATATGTGCTTATAGCTTAGATACCATTGGATTGAAAAAAAATATTCCAAATAAAAGATTTTATCTTTAATAGTACTACAACTTTATAATAAGTTATTTCATATCTCAAACAGTTGCAGAAATATGATCAAAAGAGAAAATTTGTGCTTATGTAAAGTACCCTCAAAAGTAATTTTCTCAGGAAAGCGAGAAATGCCCTTTTGTTTGTAATGCTAAACAGTGTCTAGATATAAAATGTAATCAAAATCATTGAAGCAGATTTGGAGAAAATTGATTTTTTCTCTTTTTGCTCTTCAGTAAACTACCCTTCATTTTAGGGTTGAATACCTAATTCAGTAACACGCTCAGGAGAACTCTTTCAAGCCCATTAACACCAAGTTTCAGCGCCATCGGTAAAACGGTATAGTCTCTAGGCCAGAAATGGCAAATCTACAGCACATGTGCCATGAACATGATTTGGGTGGCATGCCAACATCCAGGACCTGTGGCTTAGTACACCAATGATCTAACTACTGTGTTATCCAGGAATCATCCCATGCCCAGGGCTATTTTCCACTCATATTGTAAAGCAAAGTTTGTGATGGATATGCGGAAGTCATCGGCTACAAATGTGTGATCAATTAAGATCACAAGCTATTAGATAACGCAGCCACCATCAACTCGGTAGTTGGCTTTTTGGGTCCAGTAGTAGGATTACAACCATACAAATTTTCATATTATGATGAATTAAATATTATTATTATTATTATTCACTTAATTTTTTGTGTAAATATTTATAATGCACAGCCACAAAAAAAAGGTGCGAGAAATTTATTTTTACTACATTTGTTTATCCCAATGTTTCTAACAGTTACTTTTTTAATTCAAAATGTAGAAATTATAGTGTTTGTGTAAAGTGTATATCCTCTTCCCTCGTTTTTGTTTTAAATAGGCAACAATGCTGAAATATTACTCTATTTGTGTTTAAATGGGTGTATGACTCCTTTTACTATAGAAGACAGAAGGAAGGAAGGAAGGAAGGAAGGAAGGAAGAAATCACCTTTGTGTATTGGCTTCTGCCCACATTTTTCCTCTTTCCCTAGATGGGCTTTCTTCATTAAATTTTCACTTATTACAGTTATTAGTTTATTTTTATTTATTTTTATCAATTTTCATTATATAAAATTATTTGGCCCCATTGTTAAACAAAGAGAGATTATGTAATTAAATGATATCCTTTTTTAAATAACAAAACCACATTTTATAACTTAGTAAACCATGTAAGAATATAAATAAATAAATATAACAATTTTTTTGAAATATATTTTCTAAAGACATTTGTTTCAAATGTCAAGTTTGAAAATATAGAGTGTAACAGCTACCTACTTCTTGTTTATAAATCTTCGGTATATAAAGTGTGTAACCCGAATGGGTAGTAAGACAAAGTGCTAAATAAATATATACAGTATATAAACCTGTAATCCTCTAGATATGTTGAGGCAGTCAAACTCTGTGAACTGAGGCACCATCTCTATCAACTTGGTCATACACATGGTGACTATTGTGTCGTCCCCAGGCATCCTGCTGTCCCCATATGCCAGGATGAAAGCAGCGACCCGCGAGAACTTGGATGGGATAACCTTGCAGTTGCCTGAATCCAACTCCTTCCACAGCCACTGAATCATTTGGCTCTCAAACTCAAAGTGTCGAAAAGTGCCACCTAAGTTGTTATTGAAGTGCATGTACCTTTGTAAATGTAAAAAAAACATTCTTTTAATACAATCTATCAATTACATGTTGTTTTGTACTTAAATGGAAACTGGATAGTTTAGTTACAGTTCAATGTGATATTTCTTTAAAAGACAAGATTTTAGAATATGTATTGACATAAAAATGGGTTTTTTTAAGTTAAGTTTCTATGTATAAAAGGAATAGGTATACAAGGGCATAGTTCAGGGGATTAGAGGAGGGAGGGGGTACAGAATGGAAAAAGAAAACCTTTTTAGAAACTTTTAGGCACAATATTTTAGAAGGAAGCCTAAGATGAACAGTGATCCCGAAATATTATTTGCAACAAGCACTTCTCAACTCTTGTAATGTACATTTGAAGTCTAAGTTAACTAACAAATTCCTTATCAAGGAGGCATGTGGATTTAAACAGATGTGTAAACAATATTTGTCAATCTTTGTGTTGTGCATGAGCTGTGATGTGACTTGCCTCAAATATTGTTTTGATTCAGTATTTTGATAGTGAAAGATTTAATTCCCGCTGAAGGTTCTACCACGATAAGGCCAATTCACATAAAAGGTTAGATCACGGTCTGGTCAAATATTCTTACATGTAACTTATATCGACCTATTCCCATTGCAGGGTGTCTACTCAGTTAGAGGAACAAAAATTCGTACTTTTTGGTGACCTTTTTTGACCACAAAATACCTTCAGGGGTGTATAGCCCAAAGGGTCAGTAAGACGCGGTGCAAAAAAATTCCTTCGGTAAACGGCCGAACATTATATTGTACATCGGGCCTAGATATTATAATAAAAAACACCTTGGAGTAGGACAGAGGCTAATTCCAAATGCTTCTTACCTTTTCCATGAATTTTCACTTCATTCAACCCACTGTGGTTTATATCAAATTTCGATTTATAAAATGCACAATAAGCCTTATACTGGTCATTTTCAACAGGGCGCAACAACTCTTTGAACGAACATTTACCAGGCATCTTTTAACAGATTAGCCTAAACTTCACACATAAAAGCTTTGAATGCCCTCCAAAAATATTATGGATTTTTTTCGCAACACACGATTAAAAAATAATTAAGGCCTAGTATTTTATGTGCCCATTAGACAACGAAAATCATTTTTAAAATTGGTAAATTTCAACTCTTTTGAATGAATGGTCTTTAAAATTAAATGAATTACATCAAGGATTAAATATTAACACTAATAATATTATTTTATATTTTATAAAAAATTACGCCATATTTCACTGTGAAAACTATTGCTATTTGCTGCCAACGTTAATATGAAATTATAATATACATTTTACACCGCCTTTAAATTGCAGTCGGATCACTGAAAGCATAAAAAATTGATAATTGCCGCCAGCATCTTGATCCAGATCCACAACACAGATGAACGCCCGGTTTCTGTAGAAAATGTTCTGGTATTTTCCCGTATCATCTACAAAACCTGAATTCCAATTCATTCACTCGAAAACCATTATTTGTAGACACACACTCGGCATAATGTACTCACACACCCCACGAGACAAGTAGCACGCCAAATTAATATTTAATACAAGATGGCGAAAGTTAACCTTGTTGTTGGAATCACAAACAAAACAATCAGGCAACTTCCTACTGGCGCGTGCCATCACGTGTAGTGAGTGGATAGCGCTATCTTTGAAGCATTCGCGTTGCTACGATGTGCGGGAAATTCAAACTAAAATTATTTTCGTGACTTTATGACCAAAATATTAAAAATTCATGACTTTTACGTGACTTTTTTTTTTTCCAATCAGTGACTTTTTCGTGACTTTCGTGACCCAGTAGACACCCTGCATTAGTGGTCTCAGTCAACCAGCGCCCCCGGTAATTTATTGTAGGGATTTGACTGGAATGTGACCATACTGCTTGATCAGCACAGCCAATGTGAACAAGAATGTCTGAACATGGTTTGGTTCTGATCAAAGTACAAGTGATTTGACTAGGAGGTCTGTCGTTAATTGTGTATCCTGCTTGCACTAATAATAAACAAAATAGACAAACAATTAATAAATTTGGCGAGAAGTCATAAAGAATTGTTAAATTTTGCTGAGTAAAGAGATTCATATATTAGGTAAAAAAACTGAAAGAAAAGGTGAGGTTCTTTACAATGTTTGAATTTGGTATTAGAAATTTGCAGCAGTGTTTATAATTTGGATGTTAAAAAATATTATCACAATGTCACACTTTAACTCACTTAGTTGGAAATGAATCAAATTTGGGTTGGTTGTGTAGGTTTGCTTGTAATGGCAATAAGACAAAGGAAGAAAGGGTAGTTATGGTTTGTCCACCTCATCTTAGGACACCAATGTAGATAGAAAAGTGAGAAAAAGTAAAGATATATAAGTTAAAATTAACATTTTTAGAATCATTGAGATTAATTTACTTTTGCATCAGGCAGAAGGGAGGGAATATTTTATTATTATGATCCTAAAATAGTGTTTGAATAAAGAAATAAGTAGAATATAATTTTTTTACATAATATGTCAGTAGGTACCTAAATAAAAATTAGCTAAGAATTTGACTTTGTAATAATGAGCTTAATAGCTTCCAGACTAATTTACATGGTTCTAAGAAAAATTAAAAAATGAAGCATTATTATCTACCTATGACATATTCTCAAGAGTTTGTAATCCTCCCTTTCTGATTCATGATCTCTGAGGAATCTCAAAGTTAGTGACCAGAAGTCATTACAAAGTTTCAAGTCAGATGTTTTCAGATTCCTCAGAATGTTGAAAAGTGGTGACATGGAGTTGGGATATATTTCTTCCTTCAGATATCTTCTTGTCAGCTGCTCAAAGACTTTCTTCTTCATGGGAGTAGAGAAGGTCACCATGCACTCGAGAAGTTCACATGTCGCCGGAAAAGATATTGAAGAGGAGCTTTCTCTATGATCAAGCTGAGACAGTAGATGACTAGAATACTCTTGAATCTCTGGCAGCAAATCGGCAGGCTCCAGCTGACTGATAAACACCTGTAACAGCACATGTTCAAATCTTAAATTTAACAATACTTAAGATGGTAAATAATAGCTCAGGTAGCTGACGAACCCACACTTCCATCATCTACTATGTATTAAGGTGCTGTGGGGATGAGAAAAGGGCAAAAATAACATTTATTTAAGACAGATTTTTCCAGAACTATGAAATATTTCAGTCTGAGTATGTGGTATTTTTTTAATCTTGTATTTCAAATAAATTGCTATGTTTCTATAGAAAGAGAAAATCTAATTTATTAAATCGATGCAAAAGTACCTACGTTTAAACATAGGACATGTTAAAAACAATATATTCACCTCATAGTGCCAAAATAATAATTAAAAACGATGTTTTTATGTTATTGGACATGTAGCAAAAGTAAGAAAAAGTATTTTATAAAAGAAGGAGGAATGCTCAACCATCATCAACCCCTTGCAATCCTCCTTTTATCTCTCCACCCTCCTACCCCCTCTTTAATTCAGTATTTATTTTACTTTGTCATTTCATTACAAAACCAAATTTGGAAATAATGATAGTGAAACACAATATGAAATAGTTATAATAATGATCTTCAGTATCATCAAAAGATGACATAGGTTAAAATAAACTGTCATCCACCTTAAAATAAAATATATTTTAAAAATAATCTGCGAGACATCATAATAGAAAATATATTATTTATTTTACTACCCGTTAAGGTTACATGGAGAAAAAAAAGATACAAAAAAAGTAATCACTCTTTCAGTTATTTTTGGGTTTCTTTGATTCATATTGACTTGCACAAAAGTATTCCAACATTGTTGTCTACTTCTTTAGAATTTGATTTTGTTTGTTTCTTATTTTTTCAAAAGCGGAATCACTTGTTTTGATTTTTTTGCCAGGAGTCTTTAGCAAACCTTTCCAATCAATGATTTTCATTGCATTATTAATCCTTTCATTCGCTTCTGCCCCTAATGCATTGTAAAATTGAACTTTTTCTTTAGCTTATGATTCTTGCTTTTCTAACCGGTTCTCTTTTTGCATTGCCTCTTTAGCTTCCTGTGATTTAATTTTTGAACCTTTCCTATATGCTTAGTACTCTTCACTTTGATTTTTTATTTTCCCTTTATTTTCTTGCTCTTGTTTTTTCCATTCAGCCATTCTCTTATCTTCTTCGATTCCAGCCAAGTACAACTTATGGGCACCACGTCCTTTCTTGACGAAATTCTTTGAGAATGATACTGTGTTGCATTGATAGTTGTAATGTATAAGACCATCTTTGGTAGAGAGCATGCCTCTGATGGATGCCTCAGAGAGACAGGTCTTGTTGTCAGTTAGCATCAGTATTTCTATGGGGTAACACAAGGTTAACTTTAAAAAGCCATTTAATTTAGCCTTTTCTAGTTGAAAATAGTTAATTATAGCACTACCTCCAAAAACAATTTTATAACCATTGAATTTCAAAGACACTGTACAAGTTTTTGGGCATACATCGAATTTATTCAAACAGCGTGACACATTATGATACGATATTTTGTTTTGCTAACTTAACAGTAAAAAGGAAAATCCACACTTCAACCTCTACAAACCAAATGGTTTCTTTCTTTGGGAGGTCAAAAAGTAGGAAAAGTAGGAGTTTTTCCTCAAAAGTAGGACAAAAATGAGCCCTGTAATCGTAATGTCCATTTATTTTTCACCAATTTAGGAGGATTTGTACATTTTTTTTCTAATTCCCCTCGGAGAACAGAGATTTTAGATGAAGTTGTGGGAAAATGTTTACCACGATCAGTGCCTAAACGATGGAACTTTCATTCTAAAACAGTAAACACAGTTTGCAAATACAGAGAAGAACTTATTGAGTGCATGGATTCAAGAGAAACAAGAAATGGCATTAAATATATAGCTACAATTGAACAAGCGTATAGTCTGAAGAGAACATTAAAGGATGATATTTTTTATATTTTGGCTAACTTTTTTTCATAAAATAATGCCTTGTGTGAATATATTGTATAACCAGTTGCAAAAATGAGAAACTGATTCAGCGTTTGTAAAAAACAAAATAGATTGTTTCATAGAGAAAATTTCCAAAATAAGAAATGAAAATTATATAATGATGATCTTGATGAAAATAAAATAAAGCGGAGATGAAATGAAAGCCACACTCGAAATATGACTGGCACTTTTAACTCTGTTCTCATTTATAAATGAAAACAATATGAATGAAATTTTTGAAGAATGCTTGAAACTTTTAAATATTATTATAACAATCCCTATGACAATGGCAGAAGAAAAAAGATGTTTTTATACACTAAAATGTCTCAAAACATTTTTAAGACATAGTATGCACCAGGAAAGGTTGTCAGCTCTTGCTGTGCTGTTTGTCAAGAAAAACTTTATTATGAACATTTCAGACTCTAAAGAAAGAAGAATGAAGTTTTAATTCAAAGTAGTCTGAGGCTTTTAAGATTAAATTGTTGGGTGTTTTGTAAATAATGTTTTCGTTTATTATGTGCTTGTTTTATTCTAAGGTGTTTAGTTATTTATGATTGCGCCAGCAAAGTAAAAGATTGTAATAATGTGTGTTTAATTATCATTTATTTTTTCCAAATGAAAGTAGATTTGTAATGTACATAACTGAGAATGTCAGTAATTGACTAAAAATTTGTTATTTTAGCTGTCAATATTTTTATTGTCAAAACTTCGTAATTGTATAATATAGAGTTTTAAAAAAAAGTCGAATCCTATATTTGTTTCGAAGCTTCACACACATCCGTACTGCTGTAAAATATTAACCCAAGTAAAACGATATGTAAATATAGATAGGTACAATATATTAAAAGTGTATATACTATATTTTAAAATATTTAAATTGTGCACCGCCTATTTTTTTGGCCACGAGCCGCCACTACTATAAACTTATTATGGAAGGTACAATAACAGCTAAGGATATTTTAAAGTAATCTATGAAAAATTTATTTTAGGTCCAGTGCTTTTAGGTCCAGTGCCTTTAGGTCTAGTAAAGTTAGGAGCTATAAAATTAGGTGCTGTGAAGTTAGATCTTATAAAGTTAGGTATTATGAAGTTAAGAAATTTAGTTTAGGAGTTGTGACTTTAGGTCATATAATTTTAGGTCCACTGCCGCACGTCCAACATCCCTTCCCTTCTAAAACACCCTTCAACCAGGTGGACTCAAGTGAATAACCTGTAAATTACCTATGCCTGTACATCACATCTTGGTGGTTCTAAGAATGGCCTTTTAGATACATTGAAGAATAAATATATTTTGGTTTGGCTTAAAGGAGCAATTCTTCATTCTTTGCCCATCTTGCCCCAGTCTTTGATATGAGATAATATTTTTGTCTATAACTAGCATTGCAAAGTTGTAATAATATTAAAAATAAAAGATTTTTATTTGAAATATAATTTTATAAAACCAATTGTTTCTGACCTGTTGACAATTTTTTTTTGTTGTCAAATTGAGGTTTGGGAGATCAGGAACTGATTGTTACACTCTTTGGTGAACTGTTTCTGTAAAAGTGTATATGATTTTATTTGTGCTTTTCGGTGGAATATGCTATTTTTGGCTCAAAGCCGAGGTGAAGGCACATAAACCGACAGACCACATCACAAAAACCACATTTTTGTTTTTGGTTTCAGGAAGTCATGAAAGGTCAACATTCATCAAAATCTCGAATTTGTTGTTTTTGGCAATCACAATATTTCTCTGAGGGGTCATAAGAAAGTAAAACAACATATGCAATGAAAAGCCTTTAACAACTAATTAGATTCTTGCATCCTGCCAAGTATAATAATGATGGTCAATATCTTCTTCAGAAATAATAGTTATCCTCTCCCAACGCAACCTTTTCAAGTTTAATTGCAGTGTCTCAGAAAAAATGTATATTTTCCAACAATACAAGCCAAGAAGATACAAAATTCATTCTATCTATATAGTGGAGGTAAGCAAACACTCATACACTTAATTGTATAGGACTATAGAAGATTAAAAGTCGGAAATGCTCTTTTAATTACGGAAGTATCATATTCGTAAATTTGAAAAATAACGCAAGCACTCAAGATATGAAGCTGGGACGTTTGGTTTAGCAAACCAATAGTCTATCACTAAGCTATCCAGGATTCGACCTGTTCTCAGGCTATTTTTCACTCACAGTTCAAGGTAGTGTCTGTGAAGGATGTGTGAAAATCATCAGCCAAATTGAGCTATCATTGATACTACAGCCACCGGCTACTCAGGGATCTGCTTTTTGTACAAATGTATATGAAAGCGAATAACATGGGGGTAAGCAAACACTCGTACAATTAAATGTACATGATTGGCAAAGCTTCGAAGATGGAAATGATATTTTAGTTATGCATTTAGCTGTAGGAATATTCATAAATTTCCCTTAAACTATGAGTGAAGAATGGCCCTGAGTATGGGATCATTCTTGGATATTTCAGTGGCTATCGACCACATTCAAGGCAGTTTTCATCACGCCGCTGAGTGTACAGTGGTGGTTATAGTAAAGGAACAGACTCTTGTGATGGAATATTTCTTTTGTTAGGAAAGAACTTATCCATGTGATCAATCTCACCATTCAGAGTCAGAATAATGTAGGCTACACTTCTATTCATATTGACAACCCTTCCATTTCGGCTCAAAGTACGGAACACTATAATATATGAAGCCAAAGTCTGGTCTGTTGATGATAATTAATATTTTTAAAAAACAGAAAATAAACTTTTCTGTGTGGTAGCAGGGCAGCTCCAGATAACCAAATGAGGCTTAAAATGTGAAATTTCTTAGTAGATGTTGGAAAAATTTGACATAAAATCGGTGAAAGGGTTAAAAACAGAAAATAAACTTTTCTGTGTGGTAGTAGGGCAGCTCCAGATAACCAAATGAGGCTTAAAATGTGAAATTTCTTAGTAGATGTTGGAAAAATTTGCTAAGGGGAAGCGGCCATAATTTTCAAAACTTATAGAAACAACTATCTATTTCCATGCATGGTAGAAAAATTTTGGTAGAAAAGTAAAATTCTATACACGGGTCTAAGTACCACTCAGAATAACAATAAATTCTAAAAATATTAAAATATAAACTGGTATGCTTGGGGAGAAGTGGATAGCTTGAAGTTTTTCTAAAATTACTAGAAAATCTACTTCTCGGCATGGAAAGAAATTTAAACTTGACGCCCCCCTCCCCCTTTCAATCTCTAAAACCATAAAAGACTAAAATTTTAAAATAGGAGACTGGGAAATGAAGCAGGCTCAAAATTTATTAAATTAATTGAAAGTATAGTTTCTCAGGGTAGCAGAAAATTCAAATTTTGTCTTGATCATACAAAAATAGCCCAAGAAATAAATTAGTACCAAAACTAAAAATTATCTTGGAGAGGAAAATAAATAAATAAAATCTGGGTAATATCTAAGAGCAAAAGAACAATTAAAATAATCGACATCTGGCAATGTAGCTTGGTGAGCCGGAATGCTATTTGGGGAACCATGATTCTAATTTATTCTAAGTGTTTCTGTAACAGAGTCTATTATTTAATTTATAATCTTCAATAAACTGTGATGTCAATTTTTAAGGTATGTTTGTGCAAAGCTATGTTTATCCTTAGTTTCACTTCCTTATTGTTGACAATGGCTTGAGTTTGTTTTTGCATCCAATTTGTTGTCTGAGTAATTTTTTTAAGAATCTAATTTATTTTAATTTATTTACTTTCATAATTAGTTTGGGTATACCTACTGAGTGATTGTAAAAAATATGGCAACTGAATGTGAACATCCTAATTTAATATTGTTTTGAAGAAACTTCTTAACTCTGCAAATAACGAGTTAAACTGGAGAGAGAGAAAACAAGCACTTTGACTCGTTGTACAATCCAAGTTAACTGTGACAATCCCAAACACACACACATGCACATATATATATATATATATATATATATATTAATAAGGGGAAAACAAAGTAGATAGCACAAAAATAAAATGAACAAATAAACACAACACACATCTGGATTTATTTGAATTTTGGGTTAAGTTGACGCTAGTGTAAGATTTATTACGATTAAATGTTGAGATTTCCCCTTGTTGATAGCTATCAATAGAAACTAATAGATTACTATTATATTTCTTCTGAATGATAAGTTTCAATTTTAGTGAAGCAATACTATACCGATATTCAACAGCACATAATGATAGTAAACAATTATCGGATACCATCTCAATATCACAAACCAGTGGTTAATGTGATTAAAGTAGTTAAGATTGTAATATATGGTAAAGTAAAAGAAAGAATACACTTAGGTGTAAAACTTCAGTTTTCACTGAGATTCTATGCCAATTTTCAACCTATTATTTCATAAGCTACCCTCACTAAATTAATGTAATTACATCTAGTAAACCTTCAGTAATGCTCATAAAAAAACACATTTTAATTTGTGCCTAAGGTCAAGAACCTTTTTATTTTAGCATTTTGTAAAATTAGCATTATAGGAAAGTAAATTTGTATATATAATTTGAAAAAAATTGATTAAACATTTTATGAATTAGAGCAGCTTGTGTTTTAAATATGGAAACCATCTTCTTATTTTAAGATCTTCTACTAAGAAGTACCTCGATGTATGACCTCGCACAGGACGACTCCTGGATAGCTAAGTGGTATACTAATCGAAAGAGCCCAAGCTCAAATCCCATGTTCAGGTGTTATTATGGTGTCTACTCAACTTGACCAATGAAATTCCTGTCTTTTTCCCTGATCATTTCCTAAAATTCCCGACTCAAAGGTATGTCCATACCCTTCTGTCCCCACCTCCCAAACTGTGTTTTTTGTTAATCATTTTTATAAATAATAATAATAATTTTAAGATTTACATAATTTTTAAAAATTTGTATTAACAGTCTAATAGGAATTATAAAATATATTACATAGCTACAAACCAAAGACAATCTGAATCCCTTTCATAGTAATTTACTGATTTAATGATTATTATATTTCATATTTTGAGTAAAACAACATTTTCCCTGATACTTTTTTTAATTTACCAAATTCCCAAGTTATTCTTGTTTTTCCCCGACCACTTCAAATTTTCGGCTAATTCCAGTTTTCCCTCAGTTTTCGATTTTTCGATTTAAAGAATATTATATTTAAATGAGTCCACCGGTGCTGGTTTTAATTTCTGTGTCCAGGTGTTAGGAAAACCAACTCTCACTGCAGAGTTTTGTTGTACCCAAGTGGAAGTTGAGTCTAGTCCACTTAAATTAGAAAGTTTCAGCCAGATAATTTGCCAAACATAATAAATTCTTGAAAAATATAATTTAAAAAGAGAAAATTAAAGTGACAAAATACTCAAGCATACAAATTTAGTAGAACATTTTTAAGAAAATACCTTGTGTAACTTGATGAGGTCATCAACATTTAACTGATTAATCTTCCCTTGAAGTACAAGCATTAGAGTTCTAATGATCTCTATATTGCAGTGGGACCAGTGAGGATAATTTAAAAAGTACACTGCCTTTGTGATTATATGCGAGTCCTCTGCGGTGATAAGCTTCTCGTCTAAAAGTTTGTGTGCCAGCTTTTTGTATGATTCCAGCATTGAGTCACAAACCATACGATGAACTCCAATTAAGCAGATTGTTATTAGTCTGAAATCTTCAACATTGTTGCATGAATCTGGGGAAAGATCAAATGTAATTACTTGAATATTAAAAGCGTAAAGGGTAATTTCCAAAAAAGGTGTACATGTGACTCAATCATGGTAGATGAAAATAAAATATATTTCTTTAATTCATACTGTATCTTGCCATCTTAGCTTAGGCCTATATGGTATTAGCTTTCTCTGTTTATGATTTTCCCCAAGTTACATCCTCTATAGTATTTTATTCTTGTTGTGTTGTGCATGTTCTAATTTTTAGCTCTGATTTCATATTTATATTCTTAAGATGCATAAGAAGTACAAGAGGCCTAGCAAGCCGGTAGTGGAAAACATATGGCTTAGAGTAAAAAAGCGTATAACCCGAACGGGTAGTAAGACGCGGTGCTAAATATAAAATAATAGAGTAAAAAATGGCCCTGAGGCTGTAAAAAATATTCTTGGAGTAAAGAATTTATTTGCTAATCATTAGGACCACACAACTTTAACTAGGTTAAAAGAAATAATTTTTCAAAAGGTATTGTTTACAGACAGTTATTATTATTATTATTATTAGCACCGCGTCTTACTACCCATTCGGGTTATCCGCACTTACGCTAATGTGTAATGAATGATAGGGTGATTGTGAGATGAAATGAAGGACCTACAGTTTAACGTGGAATCCGAACCACGACACAAGATGTCTTGTCAGAGGTGAAGGAAGGGTTTGGTAATCAGATAAATCTGTGCCGGGACCGAGTATTGAACCCCGGCCACCAGAACAGAAGTTTAACACCTTTTACAGACAAATATCTACAACATACTCATAGCCTATTTTATAGCAATGAAAAAGCTTTTTTTTTATAAATTTACCCTCATTTGTATAGATCCAGAGTCATTTTTGGAGAAATCACTCTCAGTACACCCAACTGGGATTCGAACCACGAACTTCCCTTCACCGCCAATCCAGTCTAACACAAGAGTGATGTGTTTGAGCATGCAACAACTAGTGCGAGTTAATCATAGTTAGAGAATGTGGAATAGAGCACTAGGCTAAATCATGGTTTAAATTAGGAGGGATAGCCAACACACTTACCTTGGTGATATGGGAGTAGAAGTTATTTAGATATAACACTAAAAACATACCTTGACCTGATGAAGCTGTCTGTGACAGTGAAAGCGTGTCCTTAAAAATGTGTTTGTATTTTTTTTAGTGTTATATCTAAACAATTTCTACTCCAGTATCACCAAGGTAAGTGTGCTGGCTATCCCTCCTAATTCAAACCATCATAATTAGAGAAGAAATTAAAATTATGACTAGATGCCTAAGCATGATACCTTAGCTCAGCCAAAAGAGTGCTTGCCCACTGATAGAGGGTTAGCCTATTAATTAATATTTCAGGTGATGGTTAGAAATATAGCCTATCAATGTGAAATTTACCATAAGAATTTACATTTCATTATTTCCTTTGGCCAGTTGGCAAATTAACCATCTGATTTTTGGTGGTTTTTCTAAATAATTGATTTAGGCCAAAAATAAACTAAATTACTAATTTGTATAGGCTGGTGTATTAGTTAAGTGGGAATATTGCTTGAGCACCTTATCATTATAATAACTTAGGCCTACACTGGGTTTTACTTATGATAACAAATCATTCAACATTTAACAGTTTCATTATACTCACAGGGAAACGGCGAATCAAATGATCCTGTTTAAATTTACAGTTTGTAAGTTGCTTATTTTATTTTTATAACATTTCTAAACTACAAAATTTATGAAGACAACTCACCAAAATCTAAGTCTAAGCATAAACATGACCCTAGACCTACTAGATGAAATATATCATAAGTTGATACATGATTCCTTACAATATTACATCTTATACTATGAAAGAATTTTTATTTTATTTTGTGAATATTAATTGAGCTTCTAATTTATTAGTAAATGGAATGGTTGCAAGTGGATAAGAACCTAATAATATATTTATACAATATTTAGCCTTAAAATATATTAGTATAAGCCTACTTCAATTGTTGACTTGTGTTGGGTGTGTTTGTTCAGATCAATAGGCCCCTACCATATTTTAAGTTTAGTTCTAATGGAGTCTTGTGTAGGTTTGTTAGATGTTAAATCATTAGTGTATGTGCAATAGTATTTTTGATTAGATAACTTTTTTTTCTATTTATACTGTGTATTATTCTGGTCCTGCTGTTGTCAGATATCAAGTTGCTCTGGTAATAATAGGCTATATAATATACACAAAGCTTTGGTCGTGCAATTTTACTAATTTTTTAACGATGTTTTTACTGCGTCACTTAGGTGAGTATGGTTTTTTTAATTATTCTCTACTGTATAATACATTTTTTAATAATCTTAAATAATTAGTATAATTGGGTTCCCCACATTTTTTTAGTAGGTGTATAGTGGTAGTACTTATGAATTTAGTGATTTTCAACTGTTCTACCTAATATGGTCCTAAATATACTCTAAGTTTGTTATTAGATCTATTATTATAAGGCCAAAACCATAATCTAGATAGTGACATAGAATGTTGCATACCAAGGCTCTCCAGAATTGTCGGTAATGTGTGTTGTAAAATAAACACTGTCCAAAGTCCTTTGTGCTGATTCACTGCTACTATAAATCGAGAGAGAGCCGTTAAAGGAAAATGAAAACTTTTTTTATTTTTTAGCAGCAACAAACAATTATCTATCAAGTTAAGTATAACAGATTTATTAATTGATACATTCATTTTTCTAAGATATAAAAGAGTACATGTGAGTGCATCAATTGAAAGTTCATCTATATGTTGTTCAACCAGGTGAAGCAGTAATTCAAAGTCTGAATGATTTGTTACTTTACAGATATAATTTTCAAGTAGAGTATTGGGATCCGATGAAGACACAAATGCAGTAGCTTCATTGTTTTCTCGAATAGACACAGTGTAAAATATTCTTTGAAGATTCCACAACACTAAAACAGCCTGGCTAATTTGGCAGGCATTAATAGAGCTTTCATTTTGTTTGACAACATCAAACACATTCTGCACTGAGGAACATGAATTTAGTAATTTTATGATTGGGTCGTTGGAGTTAGGGTATAAGATATCTCTAAAGAAATCTGAATCTTGAGTTTCGGCATCTTCGAATAAATTTGTACTTAAATTTTCTTCTAGCTCATTATCACATTCTGATACATCTTTGACAACACTATGAGTTCTAACAAAACAAAGCGATACTCTTGAATTTGGACTAAGAAAGTGTTTGATAGGGATGAATGATTTTTTATTAAAGATAGGCCTGCAACCAATTCCGAATGTTTGAACCAAACACAAACCTTGTAATCTAACAATACGGAGTGAATGAATCATTGCACAACAGAGAAAGTTTAAAAAAAGCGTGTTATTACTTTTTACGGTAGTATCATATTATTATCCCTTTAGTATAGACATATTTTCCAAAAATATTATTTGAAAACTTATCGTAGATATAAACAACGAACGATTAAGGGGGATAAACAGTGCTACCATTTTCCAAACATGTCTTGGAAAAATACCCAGATCCTTTTATAAATACCTACACAAAGCTATGACCTAAAATCAGTAATCTCTATAATATAAATGGATGGACATATCCGACTAGAATTTTCGAGCCGTTGTCTGCATACCATTGTGTAAGGGAGAAGAAAACGCTCAGATATTTCTTTCTCTCCTACACACATACAAGGCAATGTAAAACTACTACACAAAGTTTGTTAATCAAACACATGTAATCAAGTTTTAAACTACCTTATTTCAATATAGTTCGATAACTATATTGCAGCAAACTATTGAAATAAAAGCTTCAAAGTCTGATCAACTTTTAAATGCTGTGTACAGGGACACAAACTTTTCACGAACAGTTTTTTCACTAAATATTTGAGAAATCCATTTCAAAAGCGCCAAAACTTGCTCAAAAATAGCTTAAATATATCATCAATGTATTTTGTTTTGTTTGTTTGTTTTATTTGTCTTTAAAATGAGCAGTTAGCTCGTTACATTAAAGTTACAAAAAAAACGGGTTTAGTTAACCATGAAAAACAAAGACAAGTACGAAATACATACATAAACTGCGGATGGGGAGCGAGGAAAGTTGATGCAGGTAAAAAGATAAAATCATGGATTGATTCATAACAACCATAATGTTGGTGAGGACATATTCATCATTTAACTTTATTGGATGTTGCAGCTGCATAACAAACAAAGTATCTAATATAAAAAAATAGGGAGAAAGGATATTATGTATGACCAAACGGAAACCCCAAAAAAGGCCTAGTTAAAAAAATTCATAATTTATACATTAGGTGGTAGAAAAAGAAACAGCTGTGGACAACAGTAACCAATGACAAGACGTGTATTAATCACAACTAGTGAATGTGGGGAATGCCAAGCCTCCACTGTTGTTCGGATTCTACGTTAAAATGTAGGTCCTCCAATTCATCTCACAATCACCTTACGTTACACATTAACGTAAGTGCGTACAACCCGAACGGGTAGTAAGACTCGGTGCTAATATTAATGATAATAATGTAATCCAAGCTCTATAGATATAGAGGGATACAATACCTAACAATACACAAAACCTACAGTTAAAGAAAAAATTAAATAAAAATAAATAGGAGCGCGTAAAAAAAATATCCAAAAATTGTGAGTAATAAAGTGCTGGACATTCAACATGTCCCCAGCGCACGCATCTCACTCTTTTGAGTAGCGGGAAACTACGGTCCACCTTCACAGGTTGCATAGCATAATAATATATATTAAACAAAGAGGTTTGTTGAACATTGTGCTTTTTTTTACATATGGATAATATGGCGTAACTGTGAAATAGAATAGAATCTTTTAGATTTCATTTTATGCCAAACTTTATTAAATAACAAGCATATAATTAAAGGTCATTCAATAGTTCTTTGTATATATCGTTGTCGCGAGTGACAACATATAATCAACATAAATAAATACTATCCAATAAAAACATTGTTCCACAAATATTTACTCTTTTCCTTCTAATCATTACGTTATTTATTATTAATGTACCCTAAATATATTACGAAAGTATAAATATTGACGCATAACATTAATAGACTTGAATATGATCATACATAATACAATAGATAATCTCTCCTAGCTAACATATTTATGTACCTGTTGCAAAAAGGCAACATAAAAGTTTTAGTCTCATCAAATATACTTAGTGTCACTACCATTTAACAAGTACGCTAACAACCTAATTGCAGAATTCAAAATAACCTTTACATATGTCATAAACAAGGATTATAGTACAATTATAAATATCCAGGATATTCCCTAACCTTAATTCCTTATTTTAGGCTTGCATTACTTCTTTTGACACAAAGAGATTAACACCGCCATCATAAAAGTTACAATCGAGAACCTAGTTAACAAACTATAAAGTTAAGTTGATATATATAATACTCCAGTGCAATATTCCCTTCTACTAATCCTGAAGATCTCGGTATCCTATTTCTACACTATTCCCACCTTAATGTTGCCAAACCCAAAATGCAACACCATTCGCAATATAGACCAAATAAAGTTAATTTTGAAATGTATAACTTTAAAGCATTATAGATAATATTTACAAGTTCTGACCTAATAACACTCTCCTATTTTAATATTTACAATACTCATCTAACCAAAATACTACAGAAAAATATCTAGTTTAATTTGTTAAGCATAAAGTTCGTGCATAATGCCTAATATCAATAACACAGATAATTTCTGACCTAACAATACTCTCATTTTAAAATAAATCAAAATCGAAGTTTTATGCAAATAATTTATAATTAAATTTGATAGATAAATACTAAAAAAAGAATTTTGAAAAGTTCCAGTAATATACATTTAAGCCGAAAATGAATTTATCCTTACATTATCTTAATATGTCCGATACGCCGACTCTTAGTCCTACATGGTCCTAGCCACGACCAAGTGTGAGATCTTCTTCGACGGATGGTCTTTTATATGGTACACACTCATCGAACCGGAGAGGCACAAAAGGAAGGGAGCGCGCATGGCAGAAGAACATTCTAATGTAATCTGGAAAAGTCTAGGAATCACTATCTCCGTCTCGTCTTTTTCTTTTCTTTGAAGTTGGACATATTGAGCATGGTAGTGGTGTTGGTGGTCTCAAGCGGCGAGATGCGGCACTAGGCTCAGTGTTGTCAGTTGCCCGCACGTGTCTACTGTAGTCGGATGTTTGTTGTTGTTCGAGGTGTTTATCCAGGTCGGTGTGATTGGGTGATTGTTTATGCTTGACTAGCCCCATTCTGTTTACTTGGAGCAATAATTGCTACAATAATAATAATAATAATAATAATAATAATAATAATAGCAATCAACTCAAACTATGTGCAGAACCTGTCCATAATAAGATTTTGGGTGTAAATAGATACATGCGAGTTGTAGAGCAAGCATTATTAAATAACAATTTATATCAAGGACGCTAATCTGCTACATCCGTATCATGGTAAGGACGGCTTGAATAAGAATACGAGTTATTTGATTTAATGTTACTGCTTAAATGAGTGGTTTGAACGGAACACCGGCTATCGATAAGATTCTTGATAGACATTTAGGATGGGGCATGATGGGAAGCAGATCATTTATTACGTCCCCACACATGGTAGCCAGCCTACATGTAAATACATTACATTCCTACCTTACAATTTCTTGACTATAGATATTTCAAAATACCTAATTATACATAAAATAAAAATACAATGCATGACCACGATTTCCAATTGTCGTGAGTAAATAATTTACATTTTAAACACTTTTTATACAAAAATACAGAATATATTTGTTAATTGTTTTTATAATAGTCATAAGCGAAATAATGTCATAATACATTTTTAACTATTTACAAATTTAGTTACAGGTTTCCTACATCTAGTTGGATACCTAGGCTCCTTTACTTCTGGTGAGATTTCAACTCTCTGAGATGGGTGTGATTCTGGACTGCTGCCCTTTTCATGTGATTCAACCCTGGGAACGAATGAAGAATGACTCTTACCCCTGGATTCCTTAGGTGATGTCAACTCTTCCCTATTAGGTTTGGGATCTAGCTCTGAGGGATATGGCTCTCTAACGCTAGGTTCTATCACCTCCACTCTAGTTTCATGGGAAGACTGTAAACTAATTGGTCAATATAGAGTTTCCACGTTACTGCCCCCAATCTGACTAAATAGGCTACTGCACTCAATTGTGATACAACATCTTGAATACCTTTATTCTTTGCTCGATAGCTTGACAAGTACCCGTTGGTTTGGAACTAGTTTCCGAGTTTTACATCTCTTTGCATATTTAACCTGTTTTCTATGATTTTGTTATACATTTTCATTTACATTAGAACGTAGATACTCTAGCCTAGTTCTAAGTTGTCTATGAAACATCAATTTTGATGGTGTTTAATATTTTGTTGTAGTATGTAGTGAGTTCCTAAAATCACATAGAAATCTACTTAAAGCTACTTCCATATTTCTTTTTTCATGAATAGCAATCATAAATATATTTTTTTACAGATTTCACTGCATTTTCGACTAGGCCGTTACTATGAAGATGGTACGCAAGTGTTAAAGTATGTTTAATACCATTTGCATTTTAAAAAAACTTGAATTTGTGTGATGTAAATGGTGGTCCATTGTCATTTACAATGTGTTCAGGTAAACAAAACCTCGCAAAGATCTGCCTTAAATGATCACTGGGTTGACCTGCTGCTGTTGACGATACCTCTAACACTTCCAACCATTTATTATATGCATCTATGATAACAAGATACATCTTATATTTGAATGGACCCATAAAATCTATATGTAATCTAGACCATGATTTATTTGGATAGTTACAAATATGTAACATACTCTTTGATGGATTTTGTCTTTCCAATAGACAGAGTGCACAATTTTTGACCATCTGTTCAATGTCCTGATAAATATAGGCCACCAAATATAAGATATGGCTAAAGTTTTCATTTTAACTGTTACAAGGTGACTTTAATGTAGTTCCTCTAACAAATGTCTACGAAATTTTTCTGGTACAATTACTCTATACCCCCTCATCAGTATTCTTTGCACTAATGATAATTTATTTTTCCTATGAAAACAAGTTGTCAACTCATAATCATAAGGTCAACCAAACTTCACATAGCCTGTAAGTTTAACAAATTCGGGATCTATTTGTACTTCTTTCTTTATATCCTCACAATTTATAGATATTCCACTAATTTCAAAACATTGTACCAATACTACTATCATTCTCTAATTCATCTTTGTCAGAGTTAACTAATGGCCACCTGGATAATCCATCAGCATTACCATGATTTTCTGATTTGACATAGCAAATATCAAAATCATACCCTGATAAGAAAAGAGCATATCTTTGTAATCTACTAGCTGCAAAAGCTGGCAAACCTTTTCTCTCCCCAAATATGCTTAACAAAGGTTTATGATCTGTACATAGTATACATTTCCTCCTCCACAGGTATTGATTAAATTTCTTTGCTCCAAAAAAAGGCTCAAAGCTTCCTTGTCAATCGGTGAATATCCCTGCTCAGCTTTAGATAGTGTGCGGGAAGTATAGGCTATTGGACGTTCACTTCCATCACTCCGCACTTGTAACAGTACACTACCAAGACCATAGCCTGATGCATTACATGCTAATTTTAAAGGTAATTTAGAATTATAGTGAGCTAACACCTCTCCTGACACTAACTTTTCTTTAATTATTGAAAAAGATTTCATGCATACTTTGTCAAAATTAAAATCTGTGTTTTTTCTCAACAACCGATACATGGAACAAAGTATCGTGGATAAGTTCGGAACAAACTTTCCATAGTTATTGACTAGCTCTAGAAATCCCTTATGTTGTGAACCCTCCTTAACAAGATTAAGGGGAATACAGGAGGTCCAAATATAACAAAAATATAACGGGACCAAAAATGCCAATAGGAGCGAGTGCTTGGAGTTCTTTGCTTTGATTGTCTGTGGACAAACATTCATTTTTCAATTTTCAGAATATGATATCAAAGTGGTGCTATCCTTACTAAAATGCATAGATGATAGCTTCGGCTATTTGATTCATTAAACATTCAAAACTCAGACCCCGCAACTCCCACCCGTTGCGGAGTTTAATAAGAGAACGGCCTATCTCCAGAGATAGTTAAAAGAACGAAGATTAATCTCTAAAAAAAGGTACATCAGAATAAAGACTCAATCCACAACACAACATAAAATAAAATACCTAGGATATGGTGGATTAAAGTTATGAATAAGAGTAGGAAATGTTTTCAAGTTGGTATTCATTTAACAGGCAATCAATCCTTTGAGAAAATATATAATTAATATAATGTGACAAAATTGACATTTACGAAATATTTGAGACATCATTAGCGTATGCAAGCAATATATATATGTATATATTTGGGTAAAACCAGCATGGTTTATATTATTAAGCAAATTTTAATATTTTAGTAAGATCTCCATTATCATAAATTAACCCAATACTGTAAAATGGCATTAATCACTTAAAAAACAATATCTAGAAAATTAGTTACGAGTTCATGTGTTACAAGAAAATAGATCATCAAACAAGTTATCCTTAGTTGGATAATTATACAAAATATTTCTCCCAAAGATTTAGAATATAGACCTATACAACAAATTAACTAGCCACATAATATTTACTTTGAATTCTACCCAAATATTTACTTTCCTTCTTTTTTTATTTTAACAATTATACCATTTTGTCATAACAACAACAAATTTCAAAAGTTAACGTTGAGACGTCATGGATAAAAGAACTATCATTTAATTTTAGAAGCTTTACTGAACCCATAAACATATTTAAATTTATTATCAAGAGACCGAATAATACAATATTCATGAGATTCAAAATCGACTCTTTTGTCAATGGTAACATATCGTAAACATCCTAAAGTTTATAGTCGATTGTTTTTTATTTATCGAAGAACAACAAAAAAAGATCGATCATTGATATAAATGTCTCGATCATGCAACTAATCGACTTAGAAGTGAAGTCAAGCGTATTTTCAATTATTATTACTTTAAGATTAAATTACCAAAAAAGAATTTTGAATAAGAAGTTTACATGATATAAATAAGAAATATTAATGAAGCCGGAAAGAAATGTTGACCTTACATTTTATATTACTCGAAGCTAGAGCTTCTCCTGCTCCCAATCTGATCACGCCCAAGTGTGACGTCTGCCGTTCGGCTGTTGCCCGACTCAGAGCTACCAACTTGACAGTTACGCCAAGCTAGGTTGTCTGCGACAGGGCTGATTTGTTGTTTGAGTACCGAGTCATTGTCATGACTCTTAACCTCGCGAATGAACTTATACCAGATGAAAATGAAACCAATGAAATGAGCCTGCAGAATACTACAGGTGTGTGAAGAGTGACGTCTGATCGCTCAGACGCCACTATATATTCAACGCAACCCAGAAAAAGAACGACGGTAAAAAGGGGTGGGGGCCACACATGGAACATTCGTGAACCACACACGCGCCTGAGAATATACATCGAGAATGTTCTTTTCAGTCCAAAGCTCTTCCTAAACTAGGGGTGAGTAGAACATCTTCACAACAAAAGATCTTTGGCACAAACCTAATACACAATCGGGGTTCAGTATTATATCCAACGCGCGTCTGAGTAGGTGTGTTTTGATAGTAACTCGAGTTAGTGTTCCCTGTTGACATCAGCTGCAGTATGATGGGGTAAGTTTAATTTCTTTTATTTGTACACTCATGTCCCTGAATGCTACAGTTGTTTAACATTCTCTGGCTTAGGTGTATCTAATATAGCCGCAATTTTGTCTTTGGCTGTTTTTAATCCATCTTTGTCTATTACAAACCCTAAATACTCTAAACTCTTAGAAAAAAACTTACACTTATTTTTACTTACTGTGAGACCCTTGTCAACATAAACGTTTACATACCACTTTGAGCCTGTCGCAATGTTCCTGCATGTTCCTACCAGTAACCAAAATGTTATCCAAAAATACAATTACTCCTTTCGACCCCTGTAATGTTTTTTCCATTAATTTTTGGAACAAATTTGGTGCTGAAGAAATTCCATGAGGAATTCTGTTGTTCTTAAATAAACCCTTGTGAGTGCTTATCACACAAAGTTTCTAAGATTCTTCGCCTAACCTAGCCTGTTGATAAGCATGACTTAAATCCAGTTTACTAAAGGTTTTTCCCTTTTGTAAAGTGACAAATAACTCTTCTATTTTGGGAATAGGATGTATCTCTAGTTCTAGACTAGAGTTCAAGGTAACTTTAAAATATCCACATATTCTAATATTTCCATTCCTCTTAAGTACAGAGATTATTTGTGTACCCCATCCACTATTAGAAACCGGAGTTAATATCCCCTCTTGCACAAAGCGTTCTAACTCCTGCTATACCTTTTCTTTAAGTGCAAATGGAATTGATCTCGGTTTGCAATACTTTGGCTTAAAATCCTTTTAAAAATGTAACCTAACTGGTTCACCCTTATAATCACCTAATTTTTTATTAAAAACTTCTGGAAATTTCTTTAACAGGCTAGTTACCATTTCTGTTTGTACCCTATCTGCCGTTACACTATTAGCACTATGCATGTTTTCTGGAATCAATAATTGTACTTTTAGTTCCTTAATCCAGTACCGTCCTAGTAATGGATTAGCTCCATGTTTAATTACAAATGATTCCATTTTGTGTGACAAATCCTGATATTGAACATTTACATTTATAACACCCACAGGAATAATTGGTTCATTTATATATGAATTTAAGATTAAATCAGTTGGTTGCAATTTTAAGTGACTCAATTTGTTCAGATAATACTTTTTAGAGATTACATATACCCCTGCACCTGTGTATACTTCAAACGGAATTTCTTTTCCTTTCACCTGAACATTTATTCTAAAAGGTTCCACTCTTTCACGCTTCACGCCAAGCTGATTTTTATATAGCCCATGACTATTATCATTTAACACACCCCATCCCACAAAATGTTGTTTATTACTGTCATACTTTTGTCTCTCTTTGTGAGATTTGCTAGCAATCTAACGAGTAGCCCTATTAGAATTGTTTGACTTACCCAAATGTTTCAATCGACACAGCTTTACAAATTACCTTTCTTATTACATACACGGCATTCATACTGTTTATAATGGCATTTATTTTTAAATGACCGTTTCTTTCACAGCAATAATACCTAACCTCTCTCGTACCATCTTTTCTTTCTTCCTTTTTCGACATTTGAAGAATTTGGGATTGACGATCAGTTGTTCCACCGGTGTTATGTCCAAAGGCCAGTGACGCTTCAACCTTCTTGGCTGCCTCCAAAGATGTTGAAATCAGCACTGCCTTCTCGTAGTCTAGTTGTCTCTCCGCTAGAAGTCGTTGCTTAATAGAGGTGCTTCTCGATCTACTTACAAGACGATCCCGTAAATAATCAAATAATGATCCTTTAAATTAGCAATGCTTTGACATTTGTTTTAAGCTAGCGATATTATCTGAAACACTTTCATGTTCATGATGTGGTCTTAAACTAAATTTATACCTTTCGGCAATAAACGATGGTTTTGGATATAAATGTTAATTTTAATTAAATCCAGATAGCTTTTTGTTGACGGCTTGTCTGTTGTACATAAATCTCGTAAAAAATTAAAAGTTTTCACGCCTACTACTGTCAGTAACGTACTTACTTTCTTCTAATTAGTTTTACTATTACATTCGACAAATAGTTCGAATCACTCTTCATATAACGACCAGGTTTCTACATTACTGTCGAAACTATTCATGTTTCCTATGACCGCTATCTTTGTTTATATGATTGATTTTTCATAAACCACAACCTAAGGTATTAAAATCCCTAAATGTTCTTGGAGTTGCCTCAAGTCTGTTGTGCGTACGTTTTCAATTGAAAAACTTTTAAAAAAAATTCTATAGTTAAATTAATTCAATGAAATTTTAAAGCTGGATTTCCAAATAGTCAGGGATATGTTACACCATATTATATTATTTATCCTCGTTGCCAATATGCTATATACGTATTGTTGCATATTTCATGATTCGCTAGTTTGTTGCATATTTCATTATTCGCTAGTCTCACTTGGTTATTTCCACCCCTTTTCCCCCTCACTCAACTGCAGATTTCTTGGAATTAGCCACCCCTCTACCCTCCTTCTACTCACAAATGAACCCTTACATCTGTCGCGGACTCCGCCTCAAATTGTGGTCTGTGGATTCCACACAACATATTATATACGAGTACCCTACACTTTACTTATCTTAAAAGTTAGCAAGTTTTCTTTTATGAATTACTAACAATCCTGTACAGCGTTGTCCGTGACCCCTTGAGGCAAAAGAATTATATAGACTACCCCCCCCCCCGCCCCCCATGCTGCCCGTATCACTGAAACGTAATTCTAAAACAGAAAATATTTTCTTCAAAAATTTGTTTAAAATATTATAATTAAAAAATTAATTGAAAATCTAAGAATCCTGTTTCAAGGTGCAATCGGAACACCTCCCGTCCACCTATGTTAAAAATTGTAGATCTCTGCGTGCCGTAGATTTGTCTATCATCGCACACAAACTCACACAGACAAACACCACCTTTTATTATCATAAACTATAATCTAAAACAATGGCTTATAAAATACGGCTGTAGGCTATTCTAGTCCATTAAATTATTTCTGTCACCTTTCATGGTAATCCGATTGTTGGCTACATAAATATTATTTTTATACGTTAGATACAAAATAAATAGGAATCTCAAAACGATTTACTGTTTAACATATTTTGTTATTAAATGAATGGTTTTTAAATAGGAGCTAACGAGTATGAAACCATAAACATACAATTTTAACGTTTTTTATCATCACAAATTAAGATTATATAATTATTGGTTTTACCGTTCGATCTTTTAAATTTGCTTGCTATCTTGCATGAAAGATAGAACGGAAATTCCACTGTAAACTCTGCATCAATACATAGGCAAAGTGTGATGCCAACATGGAGTCATGGCATGATTATCCAATTTTTTTATAGACCATTACTCAATAAAGGGCATGATGACTTAAGGAATCTCAAAACCCCTACAGATATATTCACACACATATCTTAGAAACATTTATTGAGCAATTTCCTTATGTGCAACACAAAGAAGGTATTGTATATATAATGTTAGGAAAGTCATTGAAGAAAATAAGGATAATATAGCCTCATTGGCTTAAACAATGCAAAAAGCACAAGCTATTTTCACAAAGCCACCTCCTTAAAGTTAGAATCCACTATCACTTGCTGTGCACTGCAAAGGAGAATATTTAGTGTTTAGGGAAACCGACGCAGAAGATATGGAACATATTACACCAATAGTCTCATTTCGTTGAGTAAACTTTGGAGAGTTGAGTACTTGTGACTTTAAGCTGATTTTGATCCCAATTAAATGTAATAAATTAACTGTGTTTTGACATATTTCTATGAATCTAGACTCGG
>CABFVX010001115.1:93483-104129 GCA_902151425.1 Timema shepardi
GGGGGGGGGTGGTTGACAATTATCAACATTTGGATCTTTCTTACGAGTAAAGTACTTTTCTTTTCAAAGTGCCGAGAGAAAGTAAAAAGTGTCTATTTACGTAAAGAAGAGCACAAATCATAGTATTATACGCTTCAATGGTGCAAACACATTTCTATACATTCTTAAAACTACTTTCAACTAAAGGCTCAATGGCACTATGAATTAAAATAATCACAATTTAAGATGATCAAAATTAGTAAATACTACATTGGCAACTTATGTACATTTTTGAGTTTATACAGTCATAATGTCCCATTATTTGAATATTGTATATATTTTTAACTTTTAAACTATGTTATATAGTTTTATGAATAGTGTTTAGTTAGATACCGATACATATTTGAGCTTTTATACACTTTAACAAATAAAGTGTTTTATTTAAACATACCTACTATCTAAGCCTAATATTTAAAAACCAAAGTTGTTAACCTAAAGCTCAAGCCAAACAGATGATTTTGTTTGTAAAACAATCACAATCATTCAATATTGCTACATATAAATCCTTACATTATTTCAACGTTTCAAAATGGAACACGCTACAAATATTAATTTTGAGACCGAGTCTAGATTCATAGAAATATGTCAAAACACAGTTAATTTATTACATTTAATTGGGATCAAAATCAGCTTAAAGTCACAAGTACTCAACTCTCCAAAGTTTACTCAACGAAATGAGACTATTGGTGTAATATGTTCCATATCTTCTGCGTCGGTTTCCCTAAACACTAAATATTCTCCTTTGCAGTGCACAGCAAGTGATAGTGGATTCTAACTTTAAGGAGGTGGCTTTGTGAAAATAGCTTGTGCTTTTTGCATTGTTTAAGCCAATGAGGCTATATTATCCTTATTTTCTTCAATGACTTTCCTAACATTATATATACAATACCTTCTTTGTGTTGCACATAAGGAAATTGCTCAATAAATGTTTCTAAGATATGTGTGTGAATATATCTGTAGGGGATTTGAGATTCCTTAAGTCATCATGCCCTTTATTGAGTAATGGTCTATAAAAAAATTGGATAATCATGCCATGACTCCATGTTGGCATCACACTTTGCCTATGTATTGATGCAGAGTTTACAGTGGAATTTCCGTTCTATCTTTCATGCAAGATAGCAAGCAAATTTAAAAGATCGAACGGTAAAACCAATAATTATATAATCTTAATTTGTGATGATAAAAAACGTTAAAATTGTATGTTTATGGTTTCATACTCGTTAGCTCCTATTTAAAAACCATTCATTTAATAACAAAATATGTTAAACAGTAAATCGTTTTGAGATTCCTATTTATTTTGTATCTAACGTATAAAAATAATATTTATGTAGCCAACAATCGGATTACCATGAAAGGTGACAGAAATAATTTAATGGACTAGAATAGCCTACAGCCGTATTTTATAAGCCATTGTTTTAGATTATAGTTTATGATAATAAAAGGTGGTGTTTGTCTGTGTGAGTTTGTGTGCGATGATAGACAAATCTACGGCACGCAGAGATCTGCAATTTTTAACATAGGTGGATGGAAGGAGGTCCGATTGCACCTTGAAACAGGATTTTTAGATTTTCAATTAATTTTTTAATTATAATATTTTAAACAAATTTTTGAAGAAAGTATTTTCTGTTTAAGAATTACTTTTCAGAGATAAGGGTACCATGGGAGGGTGGGATGTGTATATAATTCATATGCCACAAGTGGTCGCGGACAATGCTGTGCAGGATTGCTAGTAATTAATAAATGAAAGCTTGCTAACTTTTAAGATAAGTAAAGTTTACTGTACTTTTATATAATATGTTGAAAAATTCCTGCAATAAACAGTACCTAATGTTATCTATACGTATGGTCCATTTATGATTAATTAAAATTTCGAACTAATTTAACTTTTATTATCAGAGAGAACTCCCTTTAAAGGTCGAATTATACAGCAAGATTCACAAACAAACACGCAATACATAAATGACCGGCCTGTTTGTTTGCAATATATTTATATTATTATCCGGCCTGCATCCTTGTACTCACACAAAATACAATAGTTTAATTTAGTGTTTACTACGCAATTTTAAATAACAGAGACCCTTAAAACAATTTAAAACTATCCCATATTTTTGTTTTAACTTTAATTACTTAAGTGTGGGAGTTATAATTCACACAAGGAAATTAACATTTTTTAAAAATTATTTCAAGTATATATTAATGATTTTAAATACATAGCATCAAATAGATATTATAGACCTGCATTGGTGGCCACGTGGTATGGTATCTAGCCTTCCTCTATCAAATAGTCATGTTTTGATAGGGTCACAATTTGTGTTTTTTTTTACGGTTCTAAATAAGATATCACACATTTAAAACACACTTTATAATTAAAATTTAAACTATTTAACTGGTCAGAACTTTTACCCTCATTTAATGAAAACAACATTAAAAAATATTGAATCACTTCTTAAATAAATTGGTATTTCTAAACGTCTGCAATTCTTCTCGGTGCTCCTTAATAAATAATTGCAGTTGACAGCCAGTTCCTTAGTTTAAAAAAAAGGTACATTGTGTTTCAAGTTTTCTTTGTAATGTGCAGTCAGAGTAAACTTATTTGTGTGGCAGGATTAGGATACTTACTGACTTGGCGGTGTGGGGTTAGAAATGGGGAAGGGTGCTACCTGAAGCTTTCTCGCTGACCGCCAACAAACAGGAGCTCATATTTTGTATCTGCCTTCTAGTACATTTGAGTTTAAAGTAAGTCATTTAAAAAATGCTCACTTGATTGCGCTGTAGTCACTGGGGATCGCGCCTAGTAAGCCCAACGTTGAAGGAGTAAAGCCTCGAAAAGGAGTGCAACATTTTAAACCTAGGGGCTGTGGCTATGTTCTTTCCTTCTCTGTGGTTCTACCTGACTCGAGGAGCGCAACAAATCTCTCGTAAGGCTGTGTATCTGTTATTTATTTGTCTGTGGCCTAGGCTAATATCTGAATTATTAACAAGATAAATATTTGATCTTGTTCACTCATGCCTCATGCCCGTGAAAAGTAAAGGGTCTAATTTTCTAGTGTTTCCCAGTTCAAAAACTATTTTTAAAATACAAGTCTGTAATATGGTACAAAAAAATATAATTTTTGTGATTTTTCTAGGTGTAAGTTGTTTTAAAACCATTTTTATTATGAATTTTTTGTATTTAAGAATTTTTAAACTTTAAATTTTTATGACTGATAAATCAAATATCGGTATTTATTTACCATAATATAGGGTATCTAGCTAGGCAGAGAGAGAGGTGTCAAGGAATTATCTGCCCTCTTCTCTAAATTAGGAATAGCAATAGAATACAAATATTAATGTTCAACATTGACATGAAAACCAAAACCAAAAAACATCATCTGCAAAACATTGGTGTTGTATAGCAAAAAACATACTATCATTGTTTTTTTAATCGGTTATAATTTTGATATTATTGCTGAAATTCATTTTAATGAATAAACCAAAACATTAAAAAAATATCATGTTCATGATTACAGATACTATTAAAAAATACTCTGTAAAATAAACTTCTAAATCAATAGAAGAAGATTAATGGCCAACATATATTGATGGTGAAATAATTGAAAATTCTACATCAATGGTAGAAAATCATCAGCCAATAAACAACGGTGGTGAAAGTAACACTCCCCCCCCTCCCCCCAAATTTTTATGAACAAGATATATATGGTGTTATTTATGGTTCAAACAATATCGGAATTAAGATACAAGTACAAATTAGAGGGTTGTGTAACCATAAAAACCACTCCAGAGAGCTTCTAGAGGTGTTTAATGTTTAGAAATTTTTCTAGCCTTTGGTAGTCATGGTGTTGTGTTCCCAACCAAAAAACACTTCAGATAGCTTCTAGAGGTGTTTAATATTTAGAATTTTTTCTAACCTTCGGCAGTTATGGTGTTGAGTTGCCATAAAAAATTTCAAATAGCTTCTAGAACTATTTATCATTTAGATTTTTTTTTATAGTTTCCAGCAATTGGGGGATGTGCCCACCAAACCCTCCCTGAAATTATTGGCTGGCTACGGCCTTGCCTTCTAAATCAATAGAAAACATTAAACTTTCTCCATCAATGGCAGAAAATCATTGGTCAACAAACATTGATGGTGAAAACACAAGTTTTCTGTCCATCTATATTTTAAATGACTTCAGGGCACAAATGGCTCCTCAGATAATTTTGTGTCACTGTCATTGTGGTTATCAACATACTCCTTGCTGTTTGATTCCCTGCACTTATATAGCCACAGCTTAATTCTTCACTTTTCATAACAAAGCCTCATACCATTACAAGCCTGTTTGTGTTTTCTCTATCTATGATTTGTCTTTTCAGATATGGTTCATGCAGTGGCGTATTATCTGGGTATGCTAGTCCTGGGCTGCATTCTCATAATGATCTGGACTAGTTTTTTGCTTAATTCAATGATGTATATGTGAAATGTGTAAATACTAATGTTTAAATTGTTATTAAATATACATGTGATGAATTATTAATTTTAAAACAAATATTGGATCATATTCCAAGAATACTGTGTTTTAAGTAATTTTTCTTCCAAAAGGTTCTACTTAGCACAATAGGAAGCCCAGGGTTTGCTGCTTGAAAAATGCAAAGCAAGATAGGGAGACTCTAATGACCCAAGCCCAATGTCTAGGGGGTTGCAACACATTCCTTTCCGCTCGCCCATAAGTAATTGGCCAATGAGCTTGGGTTTTTACACCCCAGGTCATACATACTGTTCATGTGAAACAAGCTAAGCATTGTACCAACTATTAAAAAAGATTCAAGATTATTATGTTTATTTATTAAGCTAATTTAGTATAGTTTAAGTAAAAATATATAAGATATATATACAATTAATTGTAAAATGTTAGTATACGTAACAAGCTTTAAATTATACACTAATTAAATACATTGAGCTATGTTTAGATATTCTAGTCACATGTATTATCATGTATTTGGCAAACACATTTAACCACGCTTTCAAATTTAAACATTTCAGCAGTGATAAGAGTGGAGAGGATTGGGGGGTGGCGAGGCTACTTTAACCTTAGTTGACGATAATTCTTGTTTTTCATTAGTAGGAAGGATCATAGAGTTTTAATAGTGTTCTTTTAGTTTTTGTTTTACTTATTAGTTATTGTGATTTTATATAATTATACATCAAAGAATCCCAAAAGTCAGGAGTGTGATCTCACCATTTCAAGATGATTAAGAGGGAAAAGGTAAAATAATATATATTTTCATATAATTTACTTAATCAGTGGCACACCCAGCCATTTACTTTGGGGGGAGGCATTCAATCAAGGCTGTAGCAAGAATTACATTTTGATGGAGAGAGCGGGTTTGGGGTTGCACAGCCTCCTATATAAAAAAAAGCTCTGAAGGCCGAGAATATTTATGAATATTAAATATTTTTATAAATAATTTTGAGTAGTTTTATATAATTAAGTAATTTAAATAATACACATGGTATCGAAGCTATTATTTGTATGTTTATTAATTGTTAATTTTGTGTGTAACAGTAAACATTTTGAATATTAGGTTTTAGTCTGAAGCATGGTCTTAAAATGTAGCATATACATTCGACACATTTTCAATGTTAGTTATACTTAATATTATTTAAATTTCTATTAACATTATTTGTGGTGTTGAGGAAAGAGAGGAAAGGAGGTCAAATACACTGTTTGCCCCTCTCCCCCTTGGTTTCACCAATGCTTACAGCAAAAGATATGTGTAAATATCTGATCAATAAATCAATGACATAGCGATAGAGTATTAATTGCCCGAGATAATCTCCCCTATGTTAGTCAGAGTTTACGCATCTAAATATCTTCTGGAGCATACAGTTTCAAGTTGGGAGACTCGTTTCCATGCAGCATTGTGTAAGATAAGTTGGCTTTAATAAATAGTTTTAATTGCAATGCGAGTTGGACACTTGATCGATGTTATCACTTCATTATACTCTTATTATGATTGTTTGTTTTGAGTATTGCTAACTGTGTTTTTAGGCTAATTGTTTCTGGCTACGGACCCAGAGGTGCCGACTTTGATTCCCAGTGAGTCCAGATCATCTGGGAAGCAGTGGGTCTGGAACGGATTAGATTCAGCCTAGGGTGGATAAATAAGGATCTACTTGAATAAAGTAGTAGTGGCTCCAGTATAGAAAGCCGAGCTTTCATCATTGTGCTGACCCCATGATACCCTCTATCCTCAATAGTTGGCACTAATTCGCCTAACAGTTTGGTAACCACTCGGTAGGTATAGCCTGAATGTGTACTGACACCATGGAGTTAATTTTATTACATTTTGAGTGGATGGCAATCATCGTTATGGATAAGTAAAATAAGAGAGAATATGGGAATAGAGGGGTGGGGGCTCAAAATTTCCTAAGATAGCATACTATTAAGGGGAAATAATAAATGTTCGGGAACCATTGTTCTATAGGTACACATCTTCAAATATATCCCCCTTGACGTTCTTGGACAACAGTGGTTGAGGGTCCTCGGCCCCCAAATCTCCTATGTAACTTTTAGAGTCCAGCATACCTATTAATTTTTCTCAGAATACGCTACTGGGTTCAAGCTAAATTAAAGTATAAAGATTCCAACAATCCTATATTTTATTTTTAGAAAAATGTGTGAAAATATAACAAACTCATTTTTAGAGACTTTCTTAAGCTTACTCTCCCCCAGCTAGCCAAATATACAGAATATAATAGAATGTACTGGTACTCTTTTTTGCAGGATCAAGATATTGTAACTCTACTAATTGGGGATTTCATAGTCTCACTCAATGGTTATTTTGCAATTGCTTGTATCATGGGTGTAACTATAAACCTAGTATAGAGTGTAGGAAGAAGGTGGCTGTATAGGTCTTTATTTTTTAGTACTTGTTTAAATTTCTGTGATAAACATAATGTCACTTTTTTTTTACTTTATAATGTTAAATATTGTAATTGTGAACATTTTATACTTGAAATATAATGGATCTTGACATTTTATGTGCTCCTGAACTAAAAAAACATTGTGGGATTTACAATTTGCTGGGACTACAGCTTAAAGATATATGGATTTTGTTAAAACTTGTTATTTAGATAAGAAATTGTCCTGCCTACAGGCAAATTGTGATTTTGAATCTAACTAAATTAATGTTAGCTTAGAAAAACTTCTTTAAAATTGTTCAAAATTAATGTCAGGGGTCACAATATTTTATATTATAATTGGAACTGGATATATTGAAAACATTATTTAAAGGTAGGTAGTTTACTGAGCATTGAAAATTGTAACATTTAAAAAAATGTTAAAACTAGTTTGTACAAATTGTATGTATTTGGAATATTTGGGCCCCCTTTAAAGTGGGTCAATAAACACATAAAAATCTAATGTTTGGTTTTTTTTAAACTATTACTACAGTTTTAACTGTACATGTCATCAACCAAATATTAGTTAATGAATATTTTAATATTTACCTTCAAGATACACCTTGTAAAACTTCCTATTGTAAAACTAGCTCCGTCAACATTTCAAATACTGTAATTTTTTTTCTCATACATTCATATGGTATTGGAAAACAAAGGACTTTGCTTGGAATGAGCCAAATAAGTGGGGTCCGAGAAAATGAGGCGAACATTTTTGCTATCATCTGTAAGATCGTACATAAGGAATCACCCTAATAAAAGAGACGTTTAAACAACAGAAATGTCAGAAGTGTAGCTTATGTAGGTAGATTTACTACCTTTCCTCTACTAATTATCTCAACATACCTACTTACTAAAAGCTAACTATTAAAAGTTTGAAGGAAAGGGCTGGGTTGGAGTGGTGGTCTGGACCCAAGGTTTTTAGAGTACAAGGTTCGCTCGTTCCCTATACCAGCCTGCAGTCAGCTTTTCCCGAGCACACAGTGCTGTCAGCTCGTGACCTCCCCCCTCGACTAACACTGGCTTGCTTCAGTTCAGTACTACACATGGTCATGCGGTGTCAAACTCGTTATTCATTTCTTATTTATATCAAGTATGCTACCAAATTCACTATAAATAGTAAATGTTTGTGTATTTATTGTTACCTTTATGGTTATTTATGTGTGAGCCGTGAAGTGTTACAAAAAGTATTGTAGTGCTACTAGAAAATGCCGGGAAAGTATTGTACCATTCCTGTGTGTAATAGTAGCCATAAGATAACTGAGGGTCCTGGTGTTATATAACACAACTTCCCTAAATATCCTAGTGTCAGAAGAAGATGGATTCTTCTTTGTAAACGTGAGAAAATGGAATCATGATTGGTGCTCTATTTACTCACAAGATTTTTTACCCGATGATTATGAATGCGACCATCAGGCCAAACTGCTAAACTTGCCTAAAATAAATAAATAGTCTGCTGTTTCCTCCCTTAAACTAAGCATTGCACCTCCTTGTCGTGTCTTAAAAAATGTTATCCAAGGGGAAAATATTACCCGTGAAGCTTGGCATGAAAATAGATTGAAAAAAAAACCCAACCAAATAGTAAGTGATATACTATCTTCTATAGATATGCAGAGAAAGGAAACTCAAGTAGAGTGTGTAGTTGATCATGTCTCTAAAAACCTAAGCGAAGAAACAAGTCAAACCAAATGGAATAAGACTGAAATGATTAGAAAGTATTTTGAATAACAAAAGGAAAACAAATAAATTGAACCCCAAACTAGTGAAACAATAGAGTGAATAACAAAAATACTTGGAAATTTGTAGGCCCAGGAGCAAACTTATTTCTCTGCAAAAGAACAAAGGTCCTGAATTAGTTGAATTAAAATTCGAGGAAAACTAGGTACTGATTTTACAAGTAATAAGTTGGATTTATTGCTTTGTAATAAACACAAAGTTCACTGGACAAAAGTAAGAAATTGTATTTGCCTCACTTCTCTGATATTTAGGTAAATGAATGTATGTGTATTTACAACAAGGTTTGATTATTCCAAATAAAAAAAGGCCTCTAGCCTTGTTACCCATCAAGGATTTCTAGAAGACGTGATTCGCATACTGAAGATAGCCGGGGAAAATAAATAAACATGTAAAAAAGTTGCAGTTCTTCTTTATGACAAATTGAAGATAAATAAGGATGAGTATCATCCATGGTTTGATCAAATTTTAGGTCCCTACAAAAAATGCAAGTAATAATGGTGAGAGTACTGTTTTCTAACTGAAAGCAAAACATATTTGTGGACTTTGACTTCAAAATCACACCTGAAATATTGAATACTGCTAATATAAAACTTGTTCATTAATGACAACACAAAAGTCCGAAATATTCAGTAATAGGTGAGTCTGGATGTTATTAACACGTTAAATTATAATTTAATTTGAGGTAATGAAATATATAATAACAATAACCCATGTACTAAATAAATAATAAGAGCAATTGGTTTATCTAGTATGAGTTATGTGATTATGAAAAATAGCTTAGAGTAACTGCAGACTTACTCCGCTGTTAGATCTTGGTGCGCAGAATTGAGTTACTATACCAGTGACTCAATATTATTTCTGCAAAACCAATCGTCTTATGAAAAAAAAGTTCCTGGCTGAAAAATAAAAAAAAATCTTTTTATAGTACTTATCTCAGTTTCTTAATGTATAAATAATATTATTTCATTTTTAAAATAAAATAAAAATGTGCTGAATAAGTACATATAAAAACTAGAGATGGGCCACTCGAATCTACCGAATACTGACAAGTATTCGAGATTTTACTGGATTCGATGATCGAATCTTTCACCTCATAAACAAAGCATCATATGTTGTGTAGCATTTATTTGAGATATTTGCTCCAAAAATAAAATTTTAAAACAAGAAAACTCACCAAAGTCCCCCACTATTGCTGCGCCAACTTACTGTTTCCCACGCACGAAAAAGACAACAACTTGCCTCTACCAAAATATTGATCAACTGAACGAGAAGAAATATTGGACTAGTAAAGTGTTCTATCTATACCTCAAGGTGGGGTGTGGAAAGTGTGTGACGCGCCTGCGCAAAAAGATTATTACGCCAGAGTTAATTGTTCTCGTAAGTCCGACCAGCTCCGCGAATGTTTACCCTGATATTCTAATCCCTCCTTGCCGTCGTTATGTCATATTGACCGATGTTTTGTATTTACCCCTCTTCCTCCTCTTTGAGCTTGTATAATCATATAAATACTGGTGTTGTTCAACATGGACGGTACTTCTTGACAGGGCTGTCCCCTAGGACACACCTTGGGTGTGCAGGAAATATTTGCAAGGTACGAAATCCCTTTTCGGCTGTTGTATATTAGAAATTCTTTTTGCGTCGTATTCAACTTGTAAATATGTCTATCATTTTGGACTCTGTAAAAAAGTTAAACGTATTGGACTTAGAATCTTTTCGTCATATTTAACTTATAAATATGTCTAACCTTTTGGACTTAGAATCTTTTCTACTCGTAAATATGTCTATCATTTTGGACTTAGATTCTTTTCGTCGTATTTAACTTGTAATTATGTCCGATATTTTGGACTTAGAATTTCTAACGTCACTATGGATGTTGTAGTCTATTCTAGACTTGGAATATTCTACTTTACCTGGAATCATATTTAACTGATAA
>CABFVX010001115.1:106055-142526 GCA_902151425.1 Timema shepardi
CCCCCCCCCCCTCCAGAAAAAGTAGCTTTCTATGCCCGTTGCAGCATATGTGGAATCCACCTACCAGCTACATCCTCTAACAGCAAAGTTACTAAATTGTAATACAAAATCCTTGGTCATTACAACTGCTATACAAATAACTTGGTATATCAACAATAATAATTTTTACACAAACCACAAAGAGACAGACAAGCCTGTACCCATTCACGTTGGCACCCACAACCAGGACTTTCAAATTCCCAACACCACCAAAATATTAAGAGCATTTCCCAAACAGTGCAACAATTCTCAACTCAAGACAGTGGGAAATGACACACCAACGGATTACCACCTGGCTTTAGTAGAAGATAGTTTCTTTCTTTCTAAAATATTAATACCTTTTTATTACTATGATTTATATTTAATAACTTTTTTTTTCCATATCAAATTATTTATTCTCGATACCCACAGAAATTTAGTGTCCGAGTAAAGTGTATTCCCTCTTATCTTTCATGTTGTTTACTTAATGAAACAATGTCGAACTATTAATAAATTCGTATTAAAATGTGTGTGTGATTATTTCTATTATCAAAGATAAAATAAAGACAGATGATGTCACTTTTGAACATTGAATTCTTCCCACATTTTTCCTCTTTCCTTGGGTTAACTTTCTTCATTTAATTAACACTTATTTGCTAAGTTTTCATTATTAAAAAATTATTTAGCCATTGGGCCACATCATTGTTAAACAATTGCACATGAAAGCAATCTTCCAAGATGCACTATTCATGTACTACTGTCATTGTACATTGTATTAAAGCCTAAAACTAATATTAGAGTCATTGTCGGCAGTAATATTAATTATGTGTCGTCATAGCTGCCAATGAGTTGCATACATACATCAGACTGCCTTTTAACTATTAGTGAAGAATGATCCTGAGCAGAGACCAAATCCTGGACAATAGCACGGTAACAAACAGCTGGGTAGGGCGAATTTTACCCACCCTAACCCAAAATAATATAATTAACCTTTTAGATAATGTAAAGATCTTGCTGAGACAATAGACATAGTTCACTAAGCTAATATAATAATAAAATGTGCTTGGAGCACATACTGAAGAGATTTTGAAAACACTGATAGTGATACCAGCTACATAAGTTACTGCAGAAAGAAGTTTTACAATGCTTGGACACATAAAAAAAACTATCTTCACTCCATGATAAGGCAACAGACTAAATCCCCTGTGTCTGCTTAATGCATACCCTGAAAGGCTAAACAAACTAGAAAATTCAAAATTAGTTAGTGGTTTTATAGCTAAGTATGAATATAGGGCAAAGGTTTTGGAAACCTACTTTAATTTTCAGTGTAATAATTTTTAGATGGGCCGCATCAAATATAATTTTTCTTAATTTGTTTGGCATGCCTAAAATAAATGAGAAAAATACACAATGGGACTGTAAAATATTAAATTTTCCTGGTCTTATTTTAATCCTGAAAATGTTATCCCCGTTAACAGAACATTAGATTTAAACCCCACCACCCAAATAAAAACGTTTCATTGATCCTGGCTAGCTCATTAGTAGAAAACTGGTACATTAAGACTAATGTCCGAAGATCAATTTTTTTTAAACTTACGAAAATATTAAATTAATTTATACAAACATCTAAAAAAACAAAAAAACTTTTAATTATTCTCAAGAAAGTTATTCAAGAACTGTTGAAAGTACTATAATATGTAGAAAATCAAACTAAACGTTGATAATGAATTAATATTTTATTTTATTAAGATTAACAAAATGTAAATTTAACTTTGTTCCCTTCACTTTACGTCCACTAAAATATTTAAGCCAAATAAAATGTTAATAAAATGTGCTATCATTTTCTGAAAACACCAAATAAAGTTATGTAAAGAGAATTTAGTCTTGTTGTCAAGCTCAATTAGTCTGGTTTCTGATGATTATCATGGCGAGGTTCGAATCCCTGGCAGGTGTTGTGAAGGTGGTTTCTCACTATCCACAGAAAGGACAGGTATATCCATTTAACCATCTACCTTCCTAATCCCTACTGCAATAATGTATTTAAAATATAAATGTTTTATTTGCTCAGGATTGTAACCAGAATTTTGAAAATAATGAAGTGTTAGATGTTAAGTTTGATTTTATAAGTATTTAAATGATTATATAATATAATAACTATTATTCCCCGACTTTCCTCGATATTTTGTTACTATGATATGCTGTTTTATTAAAGCACATTTTTGAGCTACAATTTTTTAGTAAGTATAACTATGTTTTTTCTTTCCTCTTTCCATCTTTAATGATTATTTAACTCATCAGTTTGGCAATATAATTACCTTTAAGAGTTAAACTCAACTATAAATTAAAGAAAAGGGAAAAGAGGGGGTATGTGACAAAATATAATAAAACAGGATAGTTTGTGTATTTATTATAGCTTCATACTAGCAAACATAAGTTTGATCTGGCAGCGAATGACAACTGGGACACACACTTGCATGTGGATGCATATAAATAAAATTAGAAAATAATAACAAACATTAGAAAATAAAGTACAATGAAAGGATTAAACATTTTCAAAACTTAAGACATACATTTATATCCTTCAATTGGTCAAACATGTGATGGATGGTATGATGTGATGATTTCGGATAACTTTATTAATTTGGATGCATATTAATGAAGATGAAAGATTAGGCAAGAAAAGGGTAACGTTCAATAAAGAACAATGTTATAGGAATAGCTATGCAATTATAAAATAATCATCAAATGTTTGAAAAGCCAGCAATCATCATGAGGGTAGAAGTTTAAAAAAATAGATAAAACATTTTATTTGAAAATTAAATTATCTCTCAACCAAACTCCAAGGTAACTTAAACTTTCTCTTATACTTTGCTAATGTTATAAAATGCAAATATCTTAAATATATTACAGATGAAGTTAGTTTTTATATAAAAAAACTCTAAAAATCAAATAAAACTTACATATTATCACAGCACCAGTGCATTAAAAATAGTTGCAATGCTTTAATTTAACACAATGGTATGTACTTTCACTCCAAACTTGGAGCTATGATTACTCATACATGTGTGTAGAGAGACCATTGTCGACTTAATGAAAATAAATAATATATTACCAAAAACCATTTTGTAGAAGTGCATTAAATAATTTGACATATCAGTGAAAGTAAATTATTAAGAAGGAGCTTTAGAAGACATGAGAAAATGTCAGTGTTTAGTCAGTTTTATTTTTTACAAACTTTTTTTGGTCAATATAAATCATATTGCTTCAGCACAAACAGAGTTGAATTTTCTTCACATGATGATATCAACACTTCTTGAATATCTGTCGGTGTCCTGGAATTTAATGTCAACTTTTTCTCTTCATTTAAAAAGTTTGTCATCTAATGCTGCTATACTCATGACAGATATTTAAAAATTATTGTTGAGATCACCATATGAAGAAAATTTAATCCTATTTATACTGAAGCAGTATTTGATATATTTTGGCTATAAAAACTCCAAAAAACTGTATTTTTCTTGTGTTCCATACCTTGGCCAGTATTTAAACATTATCTTATACTTTTACCTAAGCTATATTCCTTGTACAAGTGTAGAAATAGCAGGTGATTTGTCTATAAAGCTATTTTTTTCAACATGAAACAGGTCACCCAACTTGTGCAACTTGCACTGGAGGCATAGGATTATTATTAACCCTTTAAAGCAGTAAACACTTTAGTAATATTGCGATACAGACACAAATGTATATTAAAAATATATTATACAAGCATGTAAAATATTTTTCTGTTAAAAATTGTAAATGAGGTACTTAAATGCTGACAGATGGGTTATAAAATAGCTATTTACAAACAACATTGATGAACATTTAAAAATCGAAGGGACTTTGTTTAAACTAATGAGGAAATAACTAAAGCAATAGTGCAAGTTTATGGTATACCAATACAATGTAAATGGAATTTTTTACAGATGTATTACATATTAAATGTCCTTAGGTAAGCAAGTAATAATTTTCTAATGAAAAAAAAAAGAGAACAAATTTCAAGCCTATTGTAAGCATTTACAAACATTGCAAGAAAAACAAAACAAAAAACTAAGGACAGAGAAAGGCTAGGTCCCAAAACATTTATCATAACAAGTTCAATGGTTAAGTCTTGAAAGCATTAGTTTTGGTTAACATTGTACAGAAAGTTTCAGCAAATGTATTTAAATTTGGACTAAGCTATTACTTATAGATAATACTTTATGTGTAGCTATTAATCTGCATTATATTACTGACAAAATTATCTAAAAGCGAAATTTCCTCACATGTTCTCATTCCTATCTCCTTCAATCCTTTAAGCTGAGTTGAGACGGTCAGAGTACCCTCAGACCAGGCACACACATAATATGCACCCGCATTCACTTGGACGCTACTTGTATTGTATGTACACCAAATATGATTGGACTGTGACAGCATCATCCGATCAAAGTATACTCAGGTGATGACTAACTTTCATCGAGTGTACTTGGACCCAGTAGCCTTTAAATATGGTGGAAAGTGAAGGAACAGGTAAAAAACCATGTGGGAAAATATATAAAAAAAAGTCTGATTGCACCTGTAACGATGAAACTGCACTTTATAACTGGGTCTGAGCCTACTCTGATTGTGTCACTCTAGCTTTATAAAAGCTGATTCAGAGGATGTTCCTGAGAAACATCTGGTAAACTGCATTTCCGAATAATATTTTTGTAGCAGTCATGGGAAATAGCTTTAAGTCACAAAATATCATTTGCTGGAAAACCATTTTATATACTAGCTGAAGTCTCACCAAAATTTTCTTTGGTTCATTTATAAATTAAAATAGTTTCAAATTTGCTATAGGGTCTCTGTTATTTTACAAAGTTAATGTTTAAAATCTAGGAACCAAGTTTTTATTTTTAGTAGAGATGATAAACTATTGTAAAAACTTTATCTTATCTACTGCTCAGTTCCAATGTGTTATCTAAACTTGGTAAAGTTGGTTGGTTTAAGATAAAGTGTACAAATGTTAATATGACAAAAACATTTGACCAGTGTTCAGTGGTGGATTAATGTCTGCACCCCTAGGCATAATTATGAGATGCCCTCCTCACCCTTTACCAATTTTTTTTATCAAGTGCTTTAGGGAGTTCCAGAGGAAATAAGTGTTGGGGGGGGGGGNGGGGGGGGGGGGGAAAGGAGATTTAATATTTTAGAAAAGAGTTCTACGAAAGATAATCAGGCATACCCAACAGTAGCTTGAGTTAACATTATGAAGTGGAGATTTACGTCAGTTACAAAGCAATTGCAAAGTAGCTAAGAGTTATTTAAAAAGAAATATTGTCATTTTGACTTTAACTTGAACTATTTCGAAAATGTTAGTCAATAATTTTTAAATGTAATCATTAAATACAAAATACAATAAAAATGTCATTCAAGCTGTGCCACCCCTAGGCCCATGCCTAGTGGGCCTATAGTGTGAATCTGCTTCTGCCAGTTTTTTTATCAGAAATTTATAAAATGTGGGAAAACCTAAAAATATAATTAATATCATATTCAATTAAATTTTGTTTGAATTAAAATACTTATCTATCTGCATTTATAATTTAAATTTAGCACAAAGAAAATACACTATTACCATACATATTTTTAAATGGGCTCCAAGGAAACTAAGTAACTTAAAACAAAATATATTTATATTTTTCTATACAAAATTGTATTGAACTTTTTACCCAGAAAGTAATAAACTATAGCTTATGTGTATTGATCAAAAGGATATTTGAGCAATCTAGTCTTACATTTCTTGTTATAGAGTCTAGCGGGTAAAGAGAGGGGGGGATGATTTCTTTCAGTGCTTATTTTTAATTTGAACACGGCGGCCAAAATAAACCAAATACTGTTCCACATGTTTGAGATAGGGGGTGGAAAACTAATTTCATTTTATTTTACTATGGTGTAGCTTATATTATTATTATTATTATTATTATTATCACCGCGTCTTACTACCCGTTCGGGTTATACGCACTTACGCTAATGTGTAATGGTAGGGGGGAATGCCAGGTCTCCACCGTGGTTCGGATTCCACGTTAAACTGTAGGTCCTCCGCTTCATCTCACAATCACGCTACCATTACACATTAGCGTAAGTGCGTATAACCCGAACGGGTAGTAAGACGCGGTGCTAATAATAATAATAATAATAATAATAATAATGTAATGGTAGGGTGATTGTGAGATGAAATGGAGGACCTACAGTTTAACGTGGAATCCGAACCACGGTGGAGGCCTGGCGGTGTAGCTTATAAGATAGCCTCATAGAGGAATCAGTCAAGCTAAGCCAGTTTGTTCAGCGTGCAGATTCATCAAATGCTCTAAAACTTTGAAAGTCCCCTAGTGAATTTGAGGATCTTTTAGGAATAAAAAGACGGTTTTAAGGTTTATGAATGCATTTTTAAAATGCATAGTAAGTACAAACAAGGAAATGTCAGGAAATTTATAAATAATTCTGCAGCTAAATAGTTAAACAAAAATGAAAATGTTTGTTTCTTGATGTTAACAAAATGCATTGCCTAGATATGGCAGGACCACAAATAATATCTAAAACACTAATTATTAGAAAAATAACTTTTATAAGAATGCTGATGTTTCATAGTCGTTAGAATTGTTTATTAAAATGATCACATATTTTCTCAAACGCAAATGGCTACTAACCAAGAAAAAATATAAAAAGGATAAGTCGAATTAAAAAAAAATGTTTTCTATAGTATTTGTGCTTCAAACCTCCAAACCTGTTTTATTTTAGAATGAGGGAACACTAGGACTGACCATTTCCTACTTGTACCAATTCCAGAAAAACAAAAAAAATTAACATGTTTTATTTGTGTTAGTTCAAATTTATCATCATAAATAAATTATCACAATACTTTATATTTTTGACAAATATAAAGTTTCAAATACAATTTAATAAACTACTTTAATTATTTTTATTTCCTGAAATAATTTTTTCCCCAAAAGTTAATAATCCTATACTATTTACTTTTAAAAATATAACCAATGCCTACATCACAATTCAGCGCAGAAAAAAAAACTTGCATCTTGAAAACGAGATAGTTTTTTAAAATCTGGAACATTTACTTATACAAAACAATGTACCAAAAATAGAGACAAATCGCTACCCTAAGGAACACCCAATTTTACCTCTTCCCTCCAACTCCTTCCCAGGTGATTGCGTTAACAAAGGTTAATCATTATAAAATGATGTGTATTCCATGTGACAGTAATACCAGTCAAACTTGGATATAGTTGTAGACAACTTGGCAACGGTGTTGGATATTGAGCGGTAATAGTTAAATCTCTGTGAGGGGAGCAGACAATCGTAAAGTAGCAAATAAAATAGGCGTAAGTGGCTTATTGTGGATTCACCTGTCCTCCGAAAAACTAGCGCAGAACAGAAACATGGTCACGTGACGAGCTCTAAGCCAATGACAAGATTTCTGCCTCATCAGTGCGAGCTGTTCCACTAAAGTTTATATTCAACAGAGGAGAACCAATCAAATCAGTGCATATGCACAATTCACAGCACATGCACTGTACAGCCAGAAGCAAGCAGACAGATTCATTGGCCTATGTGAGGCAATTTGGAATAGCCTGTTAATGTAAAGTGTGTGTATTGATGTATTGGAATGTGCCTGAAACAAGAGTTATAATTTGAAAACATCCATCTGGAGAATGATCAAAAATATATGTTTATCCACTTGAAAATAAAATGTGTTGATAATCAGCTGTTTTAAGTTACTGTTGCTATGCATCATGGGTTAACATACAGCATATGAATTGCTGCGCCACCAAGGTAGATTCTGCTTTATATTTTCAGTGAGTGGTTTACTTCTTAAAGTCTACTCCGAAGAAGATAATTATAGATTTATTCCTCTAAATATTTAATAGCGTTTGTAATTTTCTCACATGTACCCAAAAGCATCAGCTATTTCAATAAATTTAATTTAATTTATTGCAGTAAATTTATTTAACTATACAAAATTATCCTGCATTTACATTTATTTTTGAAATATGATTAAAACCCTTTTTCTGTATTTAATGGAAAATTAATAATGTCAGTAATTTTTCCTTCAACATCATTATAGCCCAAGTTTTACAATAATTTATCATTATATTATTTTTCATTCTAATGTATTTTCATCAACTTTGCTCTAATCTATTTCTAAAGCATATATAATAAAACTATCACCCATTAAACACTACTTTCAGGTAGCTTATTGGTTAAATTAATTTCCAAACAAAAACCTCTTTTCTGCATTTACTTCAAGTACAATTGATTACAAAATAATACTAATGCAAAATAGATTCAGACAAAATAGACAATAAATATTTTTTCTAAGGTTGTCAAGTTTAACCGAGGAATAATATTCTGGAGAAGATTCTTTTACCTTCTGGGTAATAACAGTAAATAGATTTTTCATATATTTAGTGCAATGTATAATATAATATACAAGGGTAGACCCAAGGCCGTAGCCAAGAGGGTAGCAATTTAAGACATAAATTATATTAAAAATTAATATTTCTAAACACAAAGAAGCAAATAAATGACATAAATAGAAAATTCAATTTCTACAAGCTTAAAGGTGATGCACGACATCAAATAAGTTAAACAATATTTGCAATGGAAGTGTATAGTACTATATGCCATCAAAAGTGCCTTTTAAAAATTGAAGGAGATAACAAAAAATCACCATGTACAAAATATATAGGTTTTTCTTTTATTTAAAAAGTAGCATCTTTCTAACACAAACTAGCACATTAACAACAAACACATTTTATACAATGGCTATTTCAATAGTTTAAGTAAATCAAGAGATCTGACATCTGCCCTGTGAAAAGTGAAAGCCACTAAACCATGAAGTAAAATGACTTTAGTTATCAATGAAAAACAGATAATGAATAAATTGGTCACAGAAAAACTGGTGGCAAAAAAATATGTAAATTCACTACTTTTCGTTAGAATTTTTTTTCTTATTACTACACCACGTCTTACTACCCGTTCGGGTTTATACACACTTACAATAATGTGTAATGGTAGGGTGATTGTGAGATGAAATGGAGGACCTCAGTTTAACGAGGAATCCGAACCACGGTAGAGGCCTGGCATTCCCCACAGTCACAAGTTGTGATTAATACACGTCTTGTAAAAGGTGAAGGAAGGGTTTGGCAATCAGATAAATCTGTGCTGGGACCCGAGGATTGAACACTGGGCCCCCAACACAGAAGTCCGACACCTTACCCCTATACCTCCAGGTCACCTCAGAAAATATAAGTTTTTAAACTAGGCATACTCAAAAATTTTAGTAGTTGTTTGACTTCAACTAAAATCTCTCTCAAAAACTCAAAACATTCGAGTATTCATAGATTTTGATTTAATCTAAAAAATAATTTAGAGTTAAATTGATTTGGTTAAATTTAAATATAATATTTTATAGCAAAAATTCCCCTCAAGATTTCCTATTGTTTGATTTGAAAAAATATTACTTGTATAATTTATTAAAAATTTGAATTTGTGTGCTAACTTTTTTTTTATATGGTTTATACATGGAACTATTACAGAAATTAAACCTGAAGTATTTGTAGTACAAATATTGCTATATATATGAAATACACACACACACACACACACACAACTCACACTCAAACTATGTATTTCATATTATTTTACATTTGATACAGATGTATTTTTCTAAAATTAATTCTTATCATCCTTAGTCCTTGAATTAATTAATGTTAACTGTAGCAAACACACTGTGAAACTACTGCCACTTCTATCCCCTTATACTATTTAAACTAAGATAACAAAGGGAGGACCTTTTTTTAGGGACAGCACCCAAATTTGCGTGGCGAGATTATATGAAGACAAACTCCTTCAGTAATGAGGTTGGGATTCAAACCTTTACCTTCCAGGTAGTAATAAATGCTATCTAAGGTTCCAAATAACGATAATCTATATAATTATAGAATACATAAATATTTGTTGTCATTTTGCTATGCGCTGCAATAAAGAAATGTGTTTATTTGATGTAAATGTGTATCTTTTGAAATTAATTACTTCATTAAATTTTATTTTTGATAAATATATTTCATTTATTGAAAGTCAACACTTTCTAAGTGGATCAATTCAGATGAGTATGATAGTGCTAGCCCTAAATGAGCATTTACAAACATTTTAGAAACCATTCTAAGAATATGTAGTAAGGAGTGTATATAAAGGCAATGATTTCAATTAATTTGTTACACAATTAGCTGTAACAAACAATAAGTGAAATTTTATTATAAGTATAATTCAGTTTGTAAACTTCACTAATCATGAGACAGTGACATTTTTTTTTGCGGTTACTTTGCACTACATGGACCACAGGGATTGGTCAAAAAGATAATTCTTTTCTAATAAATAACACTTATAATTGTATTCATTACTCTGCCAGTCAATAAGTTAGAAACAAATTGCTTCATAAATTGGCCGACTACACTTATTAAGATACAAGTGCACAATCAGTACAGCAAAATATTGTAAATAAGCCATTTTCAAAGCAGGCCATTGATTATTTACATATAGTTGCAAATTAATCCATACAGACATACTAAGCACATAAAACAATCACACATACAAATACTATCGTGGACATTAGATTTTTAGTTTCCCAGCTTTGGGAAATATAATATAAATAACTACAATAACAGGGCTGCCGAGATTTATCTTGAAGTAACATGAGTTTGCTAGGTTGGTGGTACAATAAACAATTAGAGACTACTTTTATTTCTTTCAATCTCATATTTATATTATGTGATGTAACTTTTGGTAGGTACTTCAAATTAGTCGAGGCGTGCTAATATCTAGTATTACCAGTGCTAATATTTGAAAAAAAAATAAAAAAAATAGAGAGAGCACAAGGTCAAGCATTTCCACGTATGGGGCTGGATACAACATCTGTTGGGAGTTCTGGAGTGCAGTATTTCACAATAACCATTGAGATGCACAAGAAAAGAAGGGTGGGTGTTACAAGTCTGGAGTGTGATTAGGATTACATTGAGCATGTAGAGGTGTGACTAAGCCCCCGAAAACAAAACCATTTCCTGCCCTGATGCTGCAAGTCCATTGGTGTCAAAATTAGCAGTTTTAAATACACTTCCCAACCAGACGCAGCTCTTTAATTCCCACCTATTTTAATTAGTGCTATTTTTTTAATGTCTTAATTGGCAAACTTATTATTTTTACTTGTTTGTTCTGGTGAATTCCTAGTTTGTTTTTGGATTTACAAAGAAAAATAATAACTCTACATTTAAAATTCTTGGGGCAGGGAATGGGGTGGGGGAGATTGCTTTGCAGTGTAGCTATCTGATAACACTATCTGTAAGATCACGCCTCACCAGTGTGGTACACAAAAACAATTATTAACAATAATCTAGACTTCTTTCACTTTGTGATGTCATTTTTAAAACTAAAATAATCACTTTAAATATTTAATGCACTTAAGTCTACAACAAATATATGAACCAAGCTCATAATTAATGCCTTTTATTTTTAGAAATTTTTTAAAATTTTTCTGCATGTGGTTTAAAACAAAAAATCAGAGATATACCGGCAACCCTGGACAGCCAAAGTAGTTGAAATGGGAAAGTCTAACCGCAGCTGTTAGAAACTACTTTTTTAAGGGAGTCTAGTATATATTCTGGCCTCAATATGAGGCATATTTATAAAGACAGACTTATTGATGACAAACACCAAATATAACAAAATCAATATAAGCATCCTATTTAAAAGACACTCATAAATACTGCACAGCAATACTTTTATTTGTATGTAAACAAATGATTCTTAGCTTTAAATATAGGCAATGATTTTTACTAGGACAAAAAGCTGTAATTTATATATTTTGTTGTTAAGTGATGTATAACATAAAAATTTAAGTTTCATTACATTATCATTTAAGATGTAATGGGCAAATATCTACAACAAATAATGCCCTCTTAGAGCACAACAAAAGCACCAGTAATTAATTGATCAAAGGGCAAAAATTAATACCCCATAATAAGATGCCGAAATTAAGTATGATAAGGAAATATATTTAATTTTTTTCTCATTTTATTCCCGATGAAAGAAAGACATTTGTTTAAGCTCAGTCTTATTTGCTTGTATGTCTTTTAAAGAGAATTTATATTCCTCTGTAGCTTAATATATGTTCTTAGCAGTCATCTTCAGGGTGTTATGACTAAATTAAACATCAATGGGAGGCTTGAGATCCTTCTTCACCACATAGAACTTGTATTTGTGACCAAAAATACCCCAGATGACTGCAACGTTCTCTATCATCACATTAAATGGGATTGTGCAGAGCGCCCCACAGATGCACATCAGAAATCTTAATAGTCCCACCCTGTACAGGGAGAAGGACTTAATAACACCAAACACGTACATGTAAATGTTGACTGCAGCAATGAACGCACAGACAAAGTCCATGAGCGGAGGGCAGGGTATGGGACACAGCGCCGCAAGCACCACGTTGGAAGTTGACAAAGGCAAGGTGACCCAGGAGTAGCATGAGATTAGCAGTAGGAGCTTGTGGCGCATGGGAATACACAACCGAGAGTGGACCACCAGCAGGATACCCTGCAACCAACGCTTGCGCTGCTGCACAAAGTCCCACAGAGTGAACGGCGATTTCTCCCACATCTCACCCTCCACAAAGTTGAAGGAATAGCCCTCGCGAAACGCCCTCATTGCAAAAAAGCAGTCCTCCGCCACTGAGCCATCAGGACCGTTGTCAAATGACACTTCTCTTTCAGCACCCGCCTATAACACACATACACAAACACCTGGTTAATATGAGAGTAATGAACCTAACTAGGGGACTTAAAGAATGCAAAAATAGGCAGAAGCAACAAAAGAAGTAACACAAATTGTGACACAAGGAAATAAATAATAACAATAATTCAATTAATCTAAATATGGATTAACAAATTAGACATGACTGTATAATCAAAGAAAAACACAAAAATAGCCTATATAGTATATAATTTATTTTACATTTTTTCTTACAGCTTTACTTGTTTTGTCTTTAGATTAATAAATAGCCAACCGACATTTCTCAGAGTTGTTTGTTTAATTTGCACCATAACCAGAGATCATATAAGAGGGTAAATTTGAAGCACCAAAAGTAGTGTTAAGATCTTATATAAATTGGATAGGGCTTGTTTTGAGGTGTATGAAAATTAAGTAAATATAGGCAGAACTAGAAAAAAAATTCAAATCAATAACTTTTCTGTTCTCTTTAAATGTTGGGGAGACAGGTCTGAGTTTGGAAAATGTTATAGCATCCTACAAAGTGAATATTTCTTTGTGATCATTTGAAATATTGAATATGATAGGCTAAATATAACATATAAGATACCAAAAAGAGGGGACACAGAAATAATGAAATATCTCTTCCAATTGAACTAATGTAGTCCTCATCCAACTCAGTCCTTCCCCTGCACCTCCGCATCATTTAAATCCTCAACACAAGGGCCTGTTGTTGAAGGGAGTGAGCTGGTGAGTGGAGGGGGGCGCGGGGAGGGGGGGGGGGCAGCGTGGAATAGGTGGCAATTGGTTCTTATAAGGCTCCTTCAAGTATAAAATTAATAATAATATTACTCATTTATTAAAAATAGTTTTAATCAATATTTATAGTAATAAAATGAGGACATGTTAGAAAAAACACAATTTTGATAGGCAAATTTGTATTTTAAACAAAAAAAAGTCGCGGTCACAATAAAAGTAATACATATGTGCATCGGCTTAAAATGTTTATGTATTAATAGCAAAAATGTATTTTAATACAAATAAATGGTTATCACTATCATACTAAACTTAGTAACGCAATCTAATTACTGTACTAAAAAAGTTTAGTTTTAAGCCACTCACTTTTCTGCACATTATAGCTAAGTTGAAAGAGTTGTTAATCAGGTCAAATAGAGTGTAGGTGATAGGGTGAGGGAGCTGTTACAGTCAGCAAGTCTTTACAACATTAAGGTATTAGTTTCAATATTATTGATTATTTTATATGGGGGGGAAGGTGAGAAAGGCAATCTCTGACCCCCGATCAGCCACTGCCCCAAACATGTCCACTACACTTATATGATGACCTGTTTTATTTAGCAAAGTTCATCGAAAACAAATTTCTAATTTATAGTTTTTTTAGAAATGTTAATGTTTATTTAACCAGACCATAAAGAGGTAAGCTAATATGTTTAGTTTGAGCTTTATTTAATTTATATATATTATTTTTTCTTTAATTATCACTGTCTTTAGTAGATTTAGTTTATGTTGATACTCTATACTAAAACTGATTAAAATTATACATCCCTGCATTAACAATGCATTACAAAATAAATAGTTATATGACAAGGACAATAAAAAACAATTTGGTTAGGCCAATAAGTCTCTCCCTAATAAGATTCTTTTTAAAAAGTACATGGTTTTAATATTAATTATTATTATTATTATTATTATTAGCACCGCTTCTTACTACCCATTTGGGTTGTACGCACTTATGCTAATGTGTAATGGTAGGGTGATTGTGAGATGAAATGGAGGACTTACAGTTTAACGTGGAATCCGAACCACGGTGGAGGCCTGACATTCCACACATTCACAAGTTGTGAATAATACACGTCTTGTCAGAGGTGAAGGAAGGGTTTGGCAATCAGATAAATCTGTGCCAGGACCGAGGATTGAACCTCGGAATCCAGCACAGAAGTCTGACACCTTAACCCTAGACCACCAGGTCATCATGGTTTTAATACTAATGGTTTCTTTGATCTAAAGTTATTTTTAATCTTTTGCTAGATCTTTGATTATAATTATATTTTTATATGATACATTACCAGGTATTGTTTAAATCCACCAGCTATTGCCTGCATGTTTGGGAATGTATATTTTCCCTACGAGCACAAAAAGAGAAAGTATTTAGATGTGCATGTCCCAGAACATCCTAAAGATAGGGTTAGGGTGTAATGAGGTGGAGTGGACAGAACAAACTCAAGATAGGGATAGGTGGCGTATTTTTACAAGTGCGGCAATGATCTTTTAAGCTCCTTGAGTAAGTAGCCGCAACTGTGAGAACGAAGATTAAGATTTAAAACTCGTCCTATCTGATTTGTCTGTGAGTCAACTTAAGTTTTTTTTAGTTAAATGGTTTCCCATTTGTCTTACACGAAAATAATTACTTCACTACCTCTAAATTCTACCCTCCTAATCCCTATTTCATGAACCAAAATATGTGGCTAGCCCCGAGAGATAAACGAGCACAAAATATCCGTATTTTTCAGGATTGTAAGCTGTGGGGGAGGGTGGGGCAGTTAAGGTGCTTCAACACCCCTCCCCCCACTAAAAGTTTGATTAATAATCAACACCCCTCTCCCCACAAAATTATGGTTAATAAGCAACATCCCTCCCCCACTAAAGGTTTATTAATTACCAACATCCCTCCCCCACTAAAGGTTTATTAATTACCAACATCCCTCCCCCACTAAAAGTTTATTAATAATCAACATCCCTCCCCCACTAAAAGTTTGATTAATAATCAACACCCCTCCCCCCACTAAAAGTATGATTGATCATCAACATCCCTCCCTCCACTAAAAGTATGATTGATCATCAACATCCCTCCCTCCACTAAAAGTATGATTAATAATAAACATCCTCCCCCACCAAAAGTATGATTGATAATCAACATCCCTCCCTCCACTAAAAGTATGATTTATTATCAACACCTCCTCTCCCCAACAAAATAATGATTAAATCAACACCCTTCTCTCCACAAAAATATGATTAATAATTTATGTTTTTGATTCTTCGTCAATGTATAGTCTCGTAGCTTATTGGAGTCTTACAAACAGCTATAACTTAATTGATAGAGCACTTTGAACTGCTTCAAGGGAAATTCAATGTAAAAAAAATGTATCGATATTTGTTCGGGACTTATCCACAAGGTTCCAAACCTTGAACCCCCCCCGCTCCCCCCTCGTTAGTCCTGCTTGAGTACACGAGACAGGAAAGATCCAGATATATATCTCTGGATCTTTCCTGTATATATTCATACATATATATCTGAGTGTAATGAAGTTCCGCGAGCTTTGCTCACCGCTTACTCGAGTCTCTAGCATGAGTCACAAGACGATAGTAGTCACAGGCACGTGAGTATGACGAGACCTCAGGACTTTGTTTCCTAAAGAAACATGACGCAGTCTTATGCATTGTTGCTATCCTTCACAAAGCGATAAATGTATTTTTTCAGAAATACCCGGTGTTCCAATCGTCATAAGCAGGGCCTGGATTTTAATGACAAGTTTTCCTTATCTTTTTGTTAGTCACTCACAATGCTCATAAGTATATAACATCTGTTCATGATCCCCCTGTAGAACTCTTATAGGTCATTTTTTTGTCATTTTGGAATTTAAGGTAATATTTTCATTGTTTGTGTTATTTTTTAGTCTTTTATAAGAAGTTGAGTCATTTTAAGGCATTCATGTGTGTGTTTTTTAACTAATTATTTATATTTTATAAATACTCAAACATAAATATATTTTTTCAAACCCCAATTTGTTATAATGAGAAGATAATGTGACAATGAACTTTGTATCCTTTGTATTTATTTAATGTATTATATTGTATTTATTTGCTTGTATGGTTGTAAAATACACATTCCTGGTGATCCTGCAACTAAGTTGGAGAGGGTTGCATTGGGAAGGGGTAGCTATCACTTCTGAAACATATATTTGTAAAACAATGTTATATTTAGCAGAATGAAAGGGTTTAGTTGTTAAAGGCTTTCCAATGAACTTTACATCAATAAATTGCGTGTTTGAATTAGTCGTGCATTTAGTACGAGTCTTTTTTTGGCCGTTTTTTAGGTCGTCGAAATCCGGGCCCTCATACCGAAGTCCTCAAACTTTATGAGCAAGCGAACCCTTATTCATAGGTATTATTCATTTAATCCTTTTCCGCAAGGAGCGGTTGTCCTAGGTTAAGATATTGTAAGTTGTGTGCTTATAGAGTTATGCTTAAAGATTAACAGGATTTACAATCCGATTTAGAACGGACAAGACATAAGTGAGTTATAAAAAGTAATAAAACAATTGTTATATATTTATACTTCAAGTCATTTAATCAGCAGCTGTAGCTTTTGATAGAGAACATATATATTTATATATACAGTAAAACCTCCAATATCCGGACGTCTAATATGCGAAACCCGCTATATACGAAAAGGTATTAATTTTATGTCGAGATGGATTTATCCCCATTTATTTTGGTTATCAAAGGTTTACTGTGTGCGTGTGTGTGTGTGTATGTGTATATTATTTATACATATATATATATATATATATATTAAATTTTATGTTGATAGATAATAATTTATTTCTATTTTCTGAAAGTTTCTACTGTAATCCTACTCTACTATAGGTTAGGCTCTCCAGCTGAAAGAGGGGGGACGGGGGGAGACAAGAATTAAATTCCCGTGTGTTGACCATGACAATTCGTTCTCTGCATTGGTCGGTTACTGCAGTGCATACATTTATTACTTTACACAAACGTGTCCGAGTTATTGATCGGCCAACGAGTGTCCCCAAGGTTTAAATCCCCGGGTACATGTCAGTGCAGCACGCCACCCAGACTTGGGAGGGAGGGTGGAGGACCGAGTCAATATAATATGATGGTGAACGGCAGCATATCTCTGTTATATGATCATTTCAATGTATCGTATAGTACTGCAGTCATGTAGGCCAGTTAACTACGTTCGTATAAAACCCACATCCATAGGCACGCGGCCACGTCGAGCGCATATAGTTTGGTTCGTCGGTAACGGGGAGGTCGGGGTTTAATCCCAGTCGGCTATATCGAGGTTAGTTTTCCCTAAATGGTTTCCTAATCTACCTCCACGTAAATGTGAATATTTTTAAAATATAAAATTTATCTTACTCATCTCTACCACAAAGTAACTAAACGCGCTAGGCCCGAGCGGATAATAAGACGCGGAGCAAAATAAAGTTGAAAATGTGAACAAGCGGTATAATAAATGCCGATCCCTAGTCGTGGCTGATTGTGTTTTTCTTAGCTACTAATTAGCCAAAGATCTCACGAGTCCCTCGCAGACTATGTCCATAAGTGATTAATTATAATTACCCTGTGCTCAGCATAGAACTGGGTATAGTCAGTCTACGCTAACCTTGACCGTATCGGAAAGTTTAGATGGTTAATAAAATAGCTCCAGATTCAATCAAATCAACTAAATGTCTTGTCTTCTCACTTTGACGAGCGACATACACTGACTGATTTAAATAGTGATACAATAAATTCAAGATAATAGTGAATACGAAGCCATACCTAGCTGTTAGATTTTTTTTAGCACATCATCTTATTACCCGTTCAGGTTATACGCTTAACATGCCAAAGGTAGCATGAACTAAATATATAAACCTTATCACGTTATATCAAAAATCCTGGATTTGATTCCTGTGTCATTTTCCCAAAAGAGTTAAATATACATAGACTAATTTCACCTTGCTCGTCAACTCGCCCCGTGTTCATCGTAGGTACTCATCAACATAGTCCATGTTCTCTTTATTGGCGAACTTGCCCACGAGTTGTTCTGACACTCTTTGGAATGTTATTGTTTGGAAGCTAAGCTTACCCCTAAAGGCCATGTTACACGTACCAAGGTTACAGCGCTGCAAGATGATAGTGGAATACACCTAAATGATCAGTGTACGTGTCAGAAAGACCCAATCATCTTGAAGTGCCGATATCAAATGACTGTTTTCTCGGATTTCTGCGCTTTCAACTTCTAGAATGTGTAACACTTGGAGCTAGTTTAAGAGGGGCAAATTTATAGTCAAACTTAGTGCGGCTCGATACCAAACACTTTACGACACCTACCATATACCACCCTAATATTACTCTATGTGGTTTCTAGAGACATTCGATTTTTAAAATAATTACCCGTGGGAGGGGGAGGCACCCCAAATAGCTTATAAAAGTATTCGATTTTCAAAAGTATGTTGGGGGAAGAACAAAATTGTAAATAACTTCTAAAGTCTTCTACAGTAATAAAAACAATCAGACAAAGAACACTTTTAAATAGCTTCTAGAGGATTAGAAAAACCTGTTTGAGGACCTCAAATAGATTCTAGGGTAGGGATTTTCATCAACCTTCCTAGACTCGCGGCACCCTCATAAGAATGTTCTAAAGCGTCTTTCACATTAAGAAAATCCAAAGTAGAATATTTCAAAGTACCTAGCCTATTAAACAAATAAGAGTGTTTTATTAATGGTTTAAAATAAAAATAAGGATTTTTAATTATCCCTAGATGAGTTAATTTAAAGTTATAAATAACAAAAACACTGAAAGAAATATATAAGTGCAGTTATAGAGTAAAATCTCTTTGGAGATAAATAAATTAACACGCTAAAAATTAATAATACCATTAAAAATGAATAATATGTAGTCATCAAAAGTAAACTATATTATTGTCTAATAGTGTGTGTTGTGGCAGTGCAATTCAGAGAAATACTAGAAGACAAGACTTTCTTAAGTTTTTCTTCTTCATTATTTTGTGATAATATATTTTCTTAACATTTCCCGCCTCAAAATCTTGCGGCACCCCTTGAGAATCTCAATTCATAAAAATAATTTGGTGAGCACTTTTATAAAGAGCTTTTAGAGGTTTCAAAATTTTCACAAATTTCACAAATTTGCCAAAGCGTAACCTAATTTAAAAAAATCAGGAGTGCATTGTTCTAAATAGGTGTTAGAGTATATAGTTTTAAAAATTTCTCCGAACGAGGACCGCTACAAATAACTTCTAGGAGCATCTAATTTTCTCTCTAAAAAACTTTTATTAATTCTCCTAGCCCCCTAGACAAATAAAGTTCCACCACTACTGTATAACATAACAATGTTCTTATATCTTGAGGTTTAAAAGTACCGGTAAGTCTAAACATAGTATCACAAGCTCCCGATTTTGAACACCTTCTCAAATTAAATTCTCCCTACGCTCATGCTATGGGCTTAGAGGAACATTATTTTAAATTCAGTCTAAGTTCCAAATGAGCGATAGTAATAATATCGCACGGACAATCGTTCATATTTTACTTTGAGTTTATTATATGAAACCTAATTGAAAATGATCAATTATTTCGATAGCTGTCCTACAAACCAACTTTAACACCAAGGTAAATAATAAAGTCCTTCCCTAGTCACTAAGCCTAGACTAAACGTGGAGGCTGCTTTAATCCACTGTTCATAGGATACTTCTTATGTGACATCTAGACAAGTTACTGGATCTACTTTCACGCACAGGCTGCATATACCAAGACGGTCTGCAGTTGCGGCTGACGGATGTTATAACTACCTATAATATGACATCAATACTATAGTAAAATGTTAGCACCACTGAGACTACTACTCAATGAATCCAGCGACTAGCATCCAAATACTAGATACCACTACTCACAGATCCTGGACTCCAGATACTACACCAAGCCTGATTATGACTAGCGACTACTATCCAAAGCTATCGGACCCATAGGTACAGTATCAAGCACCACTTATACTAGCAACTATTACCAAAAGATGTCGGAACCATAGAGACGACCCCAAGCACCATTGAGACTAGCAACTACTACCAAAACATATCGGAACCATAGAGACGACACCAAGCAACCACTGAGACTAGCAACTACTACCAAAACATATCGGAACCATAGAGACGACACCAAGCACCACTTATACTAGCAACTATTACCAAAACATATCGGAACCATAGAGGCGACACCAAGCACCATTGAGACTAGCAACTACTACCAAAACATATCGGAACCATAGAAACGACACCAAGCACCATTGAGACTAGCAACTACTACCAAAACATATCGGAACCAGAAAGACGACACCAAGCACCGTTGAGACTAGCAACTACTACCAAAACATATCGGAACCATAGAGATGACACCAAGCACCAATGAGTCATGTGACTATTCCTCTACAGTAAATGACAAGCAAGTAGGCTCCAGCTGAACCTGCTGGGGTGCGGTATTGATCTGTACCCCAGGCCTCACCCCTCTAGACCTTTACCCCTTTCCTGACAATTCACTAGAGTATGATATATTGTAAGAATGTGGTGGGAAGAACAGCATCTGACAGTTCAAAAGTTGCTTAGATTACCTTCATAAAACCATATGCTAAATCATGTGATTTGCAGGTGCCACTGTGGATGGATAGTGCCAATACTCCTAAATTAATAATAAAGGTAGTTAATTTTTAGTCCATGTTGACCTCAAACAATATAAATTTGTATTTTAAACCACCGATTCTGCATTATTCTTGTAGTATCTGACAATTACAAACTTTTCTAATACTAATTTTTTATACTCATGCGTCAAATTATATATTCTGAACCTGTCCCAAATGTCACATATTAAACCAATATCGACAAAACAGTAATTTAGCTAAACTGTGTCAATAAATAATATTTTGTTTTATATAAAGTTTTAAACCAGTGCTTTCCCACCTTTAATCAATCGCGTACCGTTAAGTGTCAAGGCCTAAGCCAAGTACTACTTCCAGCTGTTAGTAAAATAAAAAAATTAAATAATACTCGTTATCTTGTGATTATAAAAGGTCGTTACAAATTTCAATAGAGGTTTAGTGGGAAGTTGAACAAAGCCGTGACAGAGTGAAAGGAAGGCTTATACAATTCCTCGACATCACTTTAAATTATTCGATAGTTTATCAAATAGTATTTCATGATTAATAAAACAGAGGGGAGTCATGTTCTCCTGGTGCTACGCGTACCACAGTTTAGAAACACTGTTATAAATATACCTCGTGCCAAGGTTACAAGAAAGTGGACACAGTGAAACTGTTTCTTAACATTACATTTTAATGCCAATGTGATAACTATGGCCGACTTATAAGATCTAAGGGAAAAAATGACGGATTTTAAAAGCCAATGAATAAATACATTCGTCTGGAAAAAAAGGTGAAATACCACAATGATAAAATAAATACAGCTCCGGACCACGCGGATCAGACTAGCGCACACCCAACTCTGATGGTTTCATGAACTCAAGGGAGGTCTAATAAAGAATAATATTATCAAGTGCAAATTTGACTAACATTTTATTTGATACTAACTCCAAAATCCAGGAATCCTTAACATTCAGCACACGAAACTAACTTTAATCTAGAAGAGACAACAATCAGCACACAGCCGTTAATTCATCACTAAGAAAGGAGAAACCCACAATGGGGGGACCCTTAAGGCTCGTTGACACGGTCTTAGTGGAATAATGCAAGTTTACTAATATTAGCTTACTAACATGCTAGTTGTGTTGACACGCATTTTTCACTTGTATTAGTATCGCTTCTAAAAACATGGCTGAAAATGAAGTTGTGCTAACTGATCTCTCTATTGGTGCAATTTTTTTTATCACTCCGTCTCATTTCTCGTTCGGGTTATTTTTACGTATGTATTAATAACGATTACGTGTTAGTATCTAGAAAGGGTGAATATAGAATAAGAATGGGTGGCCAAATAAATTATTTTTTTCAGTAAACGCAATGTATAATAATTAGTTGTCTTTTTAAAAAAAATTGTTTTGTATAAACAACATAAATGATGTATTTCAGTTGATCCCAAATAATAATTATATTATTTTTCTTGATTTGTTAACTCACTTAGCATACATGCTAAATAAAATTAAATTAAAATATGGTCAATAAATCCCAATACAATCCTCGGTTGGCCATTTTTTTAAATAGGCCTAACACAGGTTTTTTAAACACTGTCTTAAATTTTTGTATGCTAATACAAAATATTTTGTTAAATGCTAGCTTGCTAGGCCTAAAATATTCCTTAAATATAATAATTCATTAATTTGTAGATTGGTTTAAATATAAACTATCTGGTTTGCTATGCGATAATAATATTATGTTACCCGCCTCGGTGGCGTAGTTGGCTAACGCACTAGTCGTGTTGAGCTCAACCGCAGAGGACGGGGAGATCGAGGTTCAAATCTCGGTCGGGTGAACTGGGGGTAGTTTTTCCTCAATGGTTTTCAACTCCCCATCCACGCAAATGCGGGTTCACTTCCTCTAATTCAACCTTCCCAATTCCTAATCCATTAGCGTGATTAGTACTTAAAGCGTATAAACCCGAACGGGTGGTAATACGCGGTGCTAAATAATAATAATAATATTATGTTATGTATCTACTCAAGTTTCCACAACATTATTACAAAGTGTTTGAAGTGTGTGGGCAGAAAATTATTAATTAAAACTTATAAAGATTGGTTAAAGTGTCAAATACTGAGAATGGAAAACGTGCCAAAGATTTCACGTGAAAAACCGCCGGCCATTCATATCTTACTTGCCGATAACGCGAATATTATATTGCCAGAACTAATCTCGGTACTACAATGTTGTATTATATTTTGTGATTGTATATAAAAAATACACATGCCACGTTGATTGGTAGGAAATAATGGTTTGATAAACTTATTGATAAAATTTGTTTGCCGATATTAAATAGTATCTCTAACAAGGCACATTTGCAATATTTACGTAGGCCTAACATTTTATTTTGGAAACTTCTAGAGAATATGTACACCGATATAACTTTACAATATGCTCTAGTGCAATATCACTCGCATTCTTAGCTTTATAAATTCGGTGCTTAAAACTATACAAAAACTCATTCTTTTCATAACATTCCACAAATAAGTGTCCCCCGCACAACCAATTCTTTAGTTGCCGCCATTTTGAATTGTCTAACTTGCATTAGTAAGTTGGAAGGAGACGCACTTTTTTACTTGCAAATGGACTTGTTTGTTAGTAGCTTGCTTGTCTGTTTACACGGTGAAAGCTATGCGCGCGCAGCCAAATTAGTGTACTTGTATTAGTCAACTAATACCGTGTCAACGGGCCTTTAGCTCAATAGAAAGACACGCTACCGACTAAGTTAAGATGCCAGATCAATGCTAGTCTAACGCGCACACATTTTATGGGAGGTATTGGTGAAATGGGGCGGTTTTAACATTTTATATTTAAGACGATTAGCCCTTTTCATTTGGTGTGGAAATATAGAGCCGTGGGAACAAATGGTTATCTTCAAGAATTTTTATTGTTTTGCAATTTTCTTTTCGGAAACGGTTTGTTCAAGAATAGAAGCATGTTGATTAAGTTATACTTTGTATGTAAACACCTCCTCTATAATTTTAACAGTTATCAAATATCGATATTGACATTTTTCAATTGAAAACTGCCGGCTTCATAACAAAAAATAAAGAAAATGCAGTAATTAATAAACACCGATACATTATTTTAGAAAGTGTGTTGAAAATATTAACAAACATTTTACTCGTTCTCGAGAAAACTGATATTTCCAAACGTATGATTTTTCCGCAAGACTTGTCCGGTAGCTAGCGCCATCTACGGTTTCCGTGATCCATCTGTTCTTGTTGAAGCGGAAGGATACTTCGGTCAGTTTTGAAGCTACGCCACGCCTTTCACCCTCCCCCCCCACACCATCCCATGAAATAGGTTTTAAGGGCCCTACAGACGACAAGCGGGGATTTCACGACGCGTACCCGACCGCCGTTCCCGTTCCTGGTCCCGATCTCCCCTCTCCTCGGCAGAGCGTTGTATTTTTATGACCCGATCTTTTGCGTCCGATCTACTGCTCAGTTCGTTGCTCTTAAAGTTTCAAAATGGCTCCGTATTTATCAAAACAGGTAGGTAGTTGTTGGTGTTGCATTAACTGCATTGGCCGTGTGCGAGAAAGAAAGGAAGAAAAAGATGTCGATGAAGCAGGTATACCGCCAAAGACCTGTATTGAGTCATGCAAGACTTATGGAAGTATTGGATTCTGAAGATCTCCGGAATTTCTTGTGTATGACAACCCAGGTTTTCACCGATTTACTAAATATGGTGAGGCCTCATATCGAAAAAAGAAAAACGGTTATGCGTGAAGCAGTGAGTGCAGAGGAACGCTTCGTTTTTTGGCCACTGGAAGGACGTACAAAGACTTGAAGTATAGTGCTGCTATATCACCATTGATGTCAACCATGATTCCAGAAATTTGTGCAACTATCTAATATTGTCTGAAGCAGTATATAAAGGTAAGTAAACTGATTAGTGATTCGTGAAATTAGCTTCCTATTCATCAAATGTTCGAAGAAAATTAAGCTATTTAGATCATGCAAATTCACAAAATTGTCGAATTTTCGAAAACTTTTCCGGATGCATCAGTTTCAAGCATCAACAAATTCTAAATTTTAATATTTTTTTTACATACATTGATTGACTTATTAAGTATAGGTATTGAATTATTCATATATATATCCTTCCGAGCGATAACTTTCGAACAGATCGACTTAGAGGGTTCAAATTTGCCACAAAAATACTTTGTCCCAAACATAATTATGAGTCCGTTAGCCAGCGAAATCGGATCAAGGGAAGCGGTTTAAATTTCAATTTGAAATGTTGATAAATTCAAGAAATCAAGATTTTTCAAAGTAGGTCGAGTTTGGTGTCTTCGATTCAGAATGGAATAATAAATTTTCTATGTATTATTCCATTCTGAATCAATTGAATCTATAACCAAGTCTTAGTTATTCAACCATAACATTAACCGTTCGATTGAATTTTTACGCGAAATTTTGAAAAATAAATTACAAATTTAAAACAAATCGAATGGGAAACTTTGAGTCCAGGGAAACAAAAACAAAATTATCAATTACACTAATTTATTTGTATTATAGTAAAAGTAGTGGATAAGTCATGATCCCAACTTTTTAGTGTTTGGATAATATAGGAGGCATGATGCGTGTCTCTCTTAGAGAAAAAAAAACCCTGATAAAATCAGGCACCAAGTCAGGTCATCTGTAGATAACAACTGATTTGACCAGGCCGAATATCGGGTCAACCAGATCGGATCGTCTGTAGGGCCCTTTAGACTTGCACTCGACAGGGCCAAGGGCCTTGACCAGTAAAGGAAACAATGACATCCAAAACATTTTCAGGTACGCATTTCCTCTTCGAACTTCCTTCACGAATTATCGAGGTACGGACAAGCCCACTTTTGTCCAAGCAATAACCTATCCTTGATCTAACATTAGACTTTAAGAGAGGTCAGTATAAAAGCAGCTTTAGATATCATTATATTGGTTATGATTTAGTAAGTGATAGCTTCTATTTGACATTGCCTAAAGATAAATATGAAACTAAAATATAAAATAATACATTTTACTAGGATTTTTTAAATGGGTACGCTTAGCACAATACTAATAATGGCACGAGAGTTGAGACTGACTTTGATGTCTCTCACTCTAGCAAAAAACTCGCCACGAGTCAAACTGTTTTGAATACCTTCAAGGACTTAAAAACACCAATAAACTAAATATATTGGTTTTTAATTCTATCTACATGCGATTGTTAGTATACTTCTAATAAAATTCAATAGCTCCGACTTCGACCTCTTCCCTTAGGCTATACTTACTAATTTTCTAATAACCAATACTAGAGTGGATGGTTTCCCAATATACATGCAAATGCGGGCACACATGTCTAAATTCAATCTTCCTCCTCCCTAGCACATTAGCGTAATTAGTATATTTGCTGCACAGCCTGAGTACGTAGTAGTACACGGTGCTAAAAGAAAAAGTGCGCAAACTATTAACAGCTTGGACATATGAAAAAAGTTAGAGACCTCACTCCCTCGCGAGTTATACAGTAAAATAATTAGAGAATTGAAAGTATTAAAAATTACATTGGAATTTAAAATAAATAAATGTGTATTAATGAATATATTAACTCATAAAAATAGATAATATTTGCCTTTTTATTTATAGGCTATATAAATGTGTATATTTAATTAACGTGGATTGATTTGGTTTTAACCATTTACTTATTATGTTCCACGTATAAACAACTTGTTCAAGCGATCTGCATCTTTACAAAATTATAAACAAGAAAGGTGTATTTCAGTAGTAGGATACTCTCATTTGCAGAGAGAGATACAATTTCATATAACCACACTTAGTACATAAAGTCGGGATTTGAGTTCTGAACTACGTATCATCGATAGGCGCAACTTATTTTAAACCGATTCGGTTACCGCATTGCCTAAGGCAGGGGTCGGCAACCTTTTAGTAGGGTTGTGCTGAAGTAATATTGCAAAGTAGCTCAGCGTGCCAACCAACCTTAGCCCACCCAAATCCTTTATATTTTCACACAAGTTAACAAGTACAACTTGTAAAACCAAATATGTAAGTTGAGCTTGTAAAATGTAAATGTAACTACATGTTTCTAAATTCAATAAATTAAATAGTTACTGTTACTTGAATATTTGATATTTTAATATAAATCAGATTAAATACAAAGTTATAAATGTGTTTTGCAAAATTTAAGTTCTGAAGACATTATTTTGAAATTATGAAACAAAACAAATGAAACATAAAGCATACTATTACAATTATTACTCACATCAATGGTTTTAATTAAAAATAAATGTTTTATTTTATTTAAATCGCTCAGCGTGCCATTGAAAATCGTTCAGTGTGTCACTCTTGACACGCGTGCTGCCGTAGGTTGCCGACTCCTGATATAAGGTGTCATTCTCGCCATAGACTAGACTGCCGATGACGAGGAGATCGAAGTTCGAATCTCGATCGGCTGTACTGAGGTTTTTTCCCCCAAAGTGGTATTCTACTTTCCCTTCACGCAAATGCGGGCAGATTTTCTATAAATATAACCTTGCTAATCCTTAAAACCATTAGCGTCATTAATATATGAGCGTATAGCCCGAACGGATAGTAGGACACAGTGATAAAAAAAACACACCTTATTTTAATTTTTCAAAATGCTCCAATATTTATTCAGGCTCCAAATAAAATAGAAAACAAAAAGGACACCTTCTGGAGAAAATCACACACACACACACACACACACACACATACACATATACACATACACATACACACACACATACACACACACATATATATATATATATATTAGCAGTTAGCAATTTTATTTGCATACCTCAGACTCTCTCTTTACAACACTTGTTTATTTATTTTATTTTTCTCCAAAACTCAATTTATAGGTAAGGACGTGATATTCAGGATCATTTAATGAAGGAGATGGTACTATGGTTGATTGTGTATGAAGAATGGGGTACTCAGGTGGAAAGAGCCGATGAAAATGATTGTATAGGGGTGGTTTTTTCTAAAATTATTTCCATTTCATATTCTTGAACAATGGCGAAAATTTTAGTTTTTGCAACATTTAGATAATAAGGAGTGAATGTCTTTAGAGTCTGAGCTATGGCAGCTAAGAAGGCGTCGACGGAATGGACTTGTGGTTCTGTTTTATCCTTCTCCTCCATGAGATAGTTCATTGAGATGGAGGCTGATGTTTGGGGCGGTTGACATTTTCGTTTCTGTGTGTGTGCCATCTTCTTTGGCCACGATCGTTTTTGTGTTTCCTGGCATTCACTGCAATCCACATCGACCTCATTCTTCACCTCTACAGTGTTAATGGTCCCGATATCGAAATATTCGGTCTCCTGCAGAGTTGTAATTTCTTCCTCATCCTCCTCTTCAATGTTATCTTCAGTAGCAATGCTCGAAATAGGTTCTCTTACTTGAAAATAGGCGTCAAGAAACGTTAAAGCCCCTGCGTATTTGTATTTTTTAATTTTATTGGAGTCTTGTAAGGGTTTTGTGGCAATTCTTCTCAGGGATTTCCGGTAATTGTCCCGAATGTTACTCCATCTTGTTTTACAAAGATTACCTATAATAAAATATCAATGGTAAGTTTTGGCTTGTCCATTTACACTAGAAGAGAAAGCCAAGTAATTATAAAGTTTACCGCTTAAGGCCTTAAGATGGCGGCAACTATTAGCATTTGTTGGCTATTGCATTATGCATGTGAACATATTGTGGACATTTATTTACTACCAACATACTACAAGGTGTGAAATATTCTGCCGTTAAATGTGGACAGCTGCTTTTTATAATAAAGCAGATACATGATTCCATTTAAGGTCCATATCAACCAAACCAGGAAAGTATATTTATTTATTTTATGGCTATTATATTTATACTTTATTAATATTTTCAGCATCATAATTTGTTTTATGCAATATGTTTAAGATAAAGTAGAAATGGTGTATCCGGTTATCTTATAAAATTTATTATTTATTACTTTGGACAAATTTAGTTCAGTTTCCAAGATGGTAAACATGTCACCATTTCTGTCCCTTGAAACAGGGAATTGCAATTATACAACAAGATAGGCAGCCTTCACAGTGGTAACACCAGCCTTCCCTCCGTATGTAATACCATACTGACATTTAGCCTAGCCCCCCTCCCCTCAAACCCATGTTATAGCTTTTCCCATCAAGAGTAAATATTAGCGTATAACCCAAACGGGTAGTAAGACGCGGTGCTAAATAATAATAATAATAATAATTTACCCTTATAGAAGCTATTTTGAATAGTGATCGAGGCTACAATTTAAAGAAGTCCTTCCCTAGAAGTCTTTGCAATTTGGATGCCCCTCGAAGCCGTATGAAGTGGCCTTCAAATTTTTTAAAATGAATTTTATGTCATTAGATGCTATATGGAATGATCTTCACCCGGATATTTTTAAAAGTGTTTGCTGTTAGAAGATATTTGTAGTTGTCACTAGGATTTTTTTCTTCTTCTAATGTTAAATCTATGGAATCTATTCGGAGACCCTCTTTACCGGCAAATTTTAAAAATTGGATGCCTCTAGAAACTATTTGGAGTGGTTTCTACTTGAAATATTTTTGATAATTGAATTCCCTTAAAAGATATTTGCAGTTTGTTACAAGTCTTCAAACTTCATATTTGAGAATATAAGAAGGTGTGAAATAGATAGAGGGGAGATGGGGCGACTCTCTTAAAATTTATGAAATCTATCCTTGAAATATGGATGCTCCTAGAAGTTATTTGGAGTAGTCATCCAGAAAATTTTCGAAATTTGGATGCCTCTAAAAACTCCTAAAAGAAATCTTCCTATTTAAAAAAAAAAAAATTGATGCTTCTAGAAGGTATTTATATAGATTGCTCTTCACCCAAATTTTTCTCAAAAACTAGATGCTTCTGCAGCCAGCTATATTTTGAAAATGGGATCTTCTTGGAAACTATTTTGAATGGTCCTCTCCTGGAAATATTTTGAAAGTAAATTTCCACATAAGATATTTGAAGTGGTCTTCCACCAACAAAAATTTGAAAATTGAAAGCTTTTAGAAACTATTTGGAGTGGTCATCCCTTATAGTTTTTAAAAATTTGAATGGTCCTAGAAGATAGTTAGAATGCTCTTTGCCTGTTTTTTCCTAATAGATGCCTTTAGAAGGTATTTGAAGTGCTCTTCTACCAACATTTTTTGAAAATTGAATGCATTTCGAAGTCATTTGAGTTTAATTTAAGGCCCTATTTCAACTTGACCCCCCTCCCTCTCACCTTGGTTTCGCAGCCACAGTAAGTATTGATGTATCCTGGCATACATTAATATTATTATTATTTAGCACCACGTCTTACTACCCGTTCGGGTTATACGCTTAAGTACTAATTACACTAATGGATTAAAAAGGGGGAAGATTGAGTTTAGAGGAAGTGAACCCACATTTGCGTAGAGGGAGAGAGGAAAACCTTTTAGGGAAAACCACCCCAGTTCACCCGACCGAGATTCGAACCTCGATCTCCCCGTCCTCGGCAGTCGAGCTCAGCACGACTAGCGCGTTAGCTAACTACGCCACCGAGGCGGGTCTGGCATACACTAAACTGGATAAAGCATTTGAGAGCGGAACAATGAATGTACCTGATATTAGTAATGGTTATTTTAGGGGGTGAGATATTCCCAATCATAAAACCATATCTGAGAATCCAATTAAATGTCGCTTAAAGGATTTACAACTATCGTATGGCTCGTATAAAGGATTTTTGAAATTTTGGTTCACAAATTTCAAATTTATAAAAGAATAAAACAATTAAAACCAGGAAACGTTGAATATATTTTTCTATTGACATGTGTAGTGCGTAATTTTATAAAAACAATAATGAATATTTATATATTCAACTATCAGTGTTGATCTGGAATTAGCCCCTATATATTTGAAGAATACTATATCAATACGAGAAAATGTGACCCGACAAGCTTTCTGTGTTAAATAAAGAGCAATTTTCAGTTCATAAGTTGGGCCTGTATCGTGGCAAGACAAACTTTCGACAAACATGTACGTATGAAAAATAACAGGAGATTTTTATGCCAACGGTTTGGGTTGAACATATGAAACTGACAAAAATTCTTTGTAGTTTATATAATTTGTAAACGTAGTTTGTTTGTAACTTAGAAATTACAAGTACTTTAATGACAAGATAGCAATCCCAAAACTTTATTAATATAATATAATCCCCTTAAGATTATTTACGTAATAATAATAATAATAATAATTGAATTATAAGTTTCATGGTTCTTTTAAAATTATTTTAGACTAGATGAAACTTGTTGTAAACCTTCTTATTTTCTAATGTCTGAACAATAAAATGAATGTTTATTAGTACCTGTGTGTTTCATTTCCTCACCAATCTGAGTCCATATTTTCTCCTTGAGGTTACAATCAAGGTACTTAGGATTAGATAAATTATATAGCTCTTCATTTAAATAAACCAGTTCAATAAGTTTCTTGTCATCCATGTTTAAAATGACATACCCCAAATAGCTAGATCACGCACGAGAAACAACGCAAGTAACACTTGAAGACTGAAGCCGCTGTAATGTGTCTGGATAACATTCACACATCACCGACCCGACGCGAAACAGTGTTGCCAGTGTCAGTGAATCGTTGCAGACGATATCCTGAGAGTAAGGCAATGTTGCCGGACGTCACAGTGAGGGAGTGCGCCGGATACTGAACGGACACGACGCGGTATGTGTACAATTAGCAATCTTTTTATGTTGACTATAGTAGTTTGTGATAGTCGCATTAGATAGAGAAACACACACATAAACAGATTAAGCATGAATAGAAACAAAGAAAGGAACAACGATAAAGTGAGGAAAAGTAGTACATGATAAAATTAAATAATAATTTTAACAGGTCGAAAGAAACAGGAAACTTGCATCGGTAGGCATGAGGACTAAACGCTAACCTCGACCGGTCAAGTTTGGCGCTGAACGGACATTCCGGCAGAGTGTTCGAGGTTTTTTACAACATGGTTTCAAACTCTACCACCACGTAAATGCGGGTACATTTCCCTAAAATATATTTTAACCACTATCATTCAATATGAATAGTTCGAACGAATAATAAGATGAGGTAAAAAAATAAAATAAAGGCGAGAGAACCAATTTACGCAGGCCAGGATTCGAACATCGGCCTTCCTTAAGTAAGAATTAAGTACGCTGGAGCTGAGGAAGTTCGACGATTTCTACAAAGTTTTTTCCCAGTCATTTCAACTAACCCATGATATATATATTATTCTGCAAATTAGAAACTTGTTATAGATACGCCTTAGATCGCGTGGCATGTATTGTGTGTGTGGCGATGGATCGTTCATAAATTATAAATTATCGACGAGCGACGAGTTAGGTGTTTAGTTTACGTGCACTCAAGTTAAATCATAGAGTTATAATATAAACCGGTTGTTAACAAGTTCTCGTGTCAGTAATGATTGCAAACACACTCATTCAAATGGATTGGAAGAAGCGCTTCGACAGGCATCAGGCCAGTTTCATAGTGAGACTGAGTAAGCCTCATGTGGGGCAATTTACTAAATACCAGACGATACCTACCTATACTAGAATGCAGCGAGCCATTTCGCCTATGGAAACAAACCCATTCCATTCAAGTGTAGGTAGGTGTCGTCTTGTATTTAGTATAGGGACCCACGTGAGGCCTTCTCAGTCTTACTATGAAACTTTTTTTTAGCACCGCGTCTTACTACCCGTCCGGGTTATACGTCAAGTGTTTATGCACCGAAGTATAAAAAATAAATACATTTTATTCCAAACAAATAATATGTTGTCTTTTTTTAAATGTGGTTTTTAAAATATCAATTAGTTTTATGGTTTATAGTGCAGTTATAATAAGATAAACGTGGGCGTATAATACATTTAATTCACAATTCTTAGCACTATTGTGTCTCACACTGCCACAATGACGTAAATAACCGGCCTCGTGGTGTAGTGGTCGTTACACCTGGCACCGAGCCTAGGAGTTCCGGGTTCGATTCCCAGCTGGTACTATAACTATTTTTCCCAAAAGGGGAACTACCCCGACGGTTTTGTTAATTAGGTTGAGAGGTCCTCCACCCTCACACACGATCAAATTGATCTGAATTTAGTTGTTGTCAACTAAATAATGCTGACACCCAAACTTAGATACAAGATTACGCTCAAATCAGAAAACGTATCAAATACCCTGCCTGGTTAATTGGGCGTAAGATGGGCTCTCAAGGTTGAATATAAGTTCATTTAAGTGCTGTCCTAGACGCAAATACACTTACTTGCATTAACTGACTTTTAATTTAAACTGTCGAGAATAGTGTGGTTTTTCTTTTGAGATTGTCACAAAAACTTTTTTTCTATTTTTAAATAGTTTTTCTTCGATTGCACCTCCCTCCCTCCCAAACACAAGTATCAAAATGTCTTTCTTCCAGGCGTTTTACACCCTCCTACGATGTTCTTAAAATAGTGTATACGGTTGATACGCACGATAAAAAGTAAAGTAATTTTGTGTGACAAGACGAATCCAATGAAAATTCAGGGAAATTAAAAATAACGGAATCTTTTTGCAATAATTTTCTAAATATGGAGAAAAAAAACATAAGCCAGTTTGCAGTGAACTTAAATTATGATTAATAACCAAACAGATTCTAAAATTGACGAGGGATCTAATTTTCAACTATTTTCTAGGCGAGGACCACTCCATATAGCTTATAGACACATCCAATCTTAAATCATTAAGGTGAGGCTGCACCTTAATATTCACTTATTTAAGAGCAAAACGTACCCTAGTTCAACACCTCTCGAAATCGAACTAGGTTCATCTATTCTTGTGGCATCAAATAGTAGACAACATGCTCTAAAATTTAACATCCATTATTTGTCGGTACAGTTTATCTGGACATGGTACAATCTTCCACCAAGTCGCGCAATGTTGCGGGCATGAGAAGACAGGTAGGGCAAGGTACGGACGCGGCCTTGCCGCAGGGGAATCGATGTGGCCCACAGAGACAGATTTGAGGCAAGGTTGTGAGGGGTCACCCGATCGATGCCAGACCCTGACACCACACCTACAGATTTCTAGACTCAGGACACGCAAGTCTAGCGGCATTTTTAAATTAGTTAAGTTCAACACAAGGGTGGTTATAGGGGTGTGTGGGGATGCCAAAGACCAGATTGACATTTAACTCTTTTATGTAGTATTAAAATATTATTAGGCCTCTCACAAAAAAAAACGGTCTAATGTTGCAGCCAATTGCTTAAAAAACTAGTTAAAAAGGGTGTGGATTGAGTTTCACATGTATTCAACAAAACAATGAACCACTGACGATCTATAGATATATGATGCGTACAGTAGGATTTTTGCAGGAAGAAATGTTTAGAAAATATACATTTTTTTTGTAGTCAAAATGATAATGTTCTATTACACCATGAATTCACGTAAGCATACGTGAAAAGTTTATCTAACTTTTCTAGTTATCAGATAAAGTTCTCCATAAGAAAATTGGAATGTACATAATAAATTAGTCTGTATGGTTGTACAACTACGATTGAAAATAGAAATAAGAATCCCTCAACGGTTGAAGAAATAACATCCAAATAAGACACGCACCATCAAACATGCATCTTGCCATACCATCTTAAAAGGCCCGAATTGCCAGATGCAGTGGAGGATTTTACAAAAAAATAGTCATTATTAACTACTGTAGTACTTCATTAGAATATTCAAGGAATGTTCATCTTCTTAAGAGTTCACTCAAGCTTTCTATTTATTTTTGCAGGTTGTTATACAATCCCAAGAACGAAAGCTAATATATAGTTTACTATAAACTATCTATACTTTAAACGTATTATTAGCTAACACTACTATTTTTCAATATAAAAAAGAAAACCAATTATGCTTTTATATTTTATAGGTACACTAAGAGTTAACTATATTACACTTCTGGATGATATATACATAAATGTGGAACTGCCAACATAGGCAAAAGTTTAATTTAGTCGATCCGCCAAGTGAATAACCTTTTCTATCCGCTTCGGTGGCTGCATTGTCTAAGGCGCTACTTTCGCAATAAACTAGCCTGCCGAAGACTGGGAGATCGTGGTTCGATCCCACTCGAGTGTAATGAAGGTGATTTTCCCTAAGTTGTTTCCCGCACTCTCTACATTCAAATACAAAAACATTTCTTCTAAATATACCTTCCTCAGCCCTAGCCCATTAGCGTAATTAATAAATAAGCGTTTAGCCCGAATGGGTAGCAAGATGCGGTGCTAAAAAACCTTTTACGACAGTTTTAAAAGCAACTGAAAAACTTAAGAAGATGCTGATATTATTGAGTAACATTATTTATTTTTAATCTCCAAGATTTTTTTAATCTTTTTACTTAACTTTGCATGTGTTTTACCGTGTCTTGTATTACAGCTTTGTTCTCTCCTACAGCTATTGGCGGGTTGCTGGGGTTTTTAAAGAGGAAACAAGACTACAATTTATTTTTTCCCCCTGAAAATATATATTTTATTAATTAATTCGGAGAATATGGCGAAGGATTGATTTCCTTTGACGGATCTAAACTCTAACGTCTATTCTTTTTTTTTACGTCACCTTTCGGGTTATAGGCATACAAGTGAGATAATATGTACCCGCATTCCTATGGCGAATGAGTGGGGAAACCATATAGGAAATAGCACCTTGAGTACACCCAATAGAGTTTTGAGCACCAATCTCCCTATCTCTTGCTATAGTGACGCCTTAGACACCGATGCGGGCCTGAAATGTAACTGATAGATTGCCATATGTGTGGTTTACAAGAGTAAGATATATGGGCCGGTCACAGGCGCGGCAAGGGAAGTCCCTCCCCCAAATGTTGACTATTTCTACGCCATGGGATGGATTAAAACAGCTTTGAATTTTGACAAATATAATGATGTCACTGTAGACATTTAAAACTTCTTTTTCTCCGATTTCGACGATTACTTTACAGTAATTTTAAATATTTTCTATAGTCTCAAGCAAGCCCGCCGTCCTTAGTAGACTTGGGGTCCTGGGCAAATTTCGTTTGCAGGTACTACAGTTATCTATCTCTCCCCCCCCCCCCCCCCC
>CABFVX010001115.1:142753-155972 GCA_902151425.1 Timema shepardi
GTGTCCAAAACCAAAGGTTCCCCCCCCCAAGTTTCCCCCCCCCCCCCTCTGTCAACTAAGCCAGGGGTTCCCAACTCTTTTTCACTTGCGTACCCCTTAGCAGCCTATTTCCATAAATTGTGCCCTTAATATTTTTTTTAGCAAACTGTAGAATTACTACAATAGTAAGCTGAGTAAAGAGTACAGGTATTTATTAGTTCAAAAAGCAAATGTTACAATCAAAACAAACACACTTAATTTAGTTACTAATAATCGTAAAAACTATATTATGTTACCCGCCTCGGTGGCGTAGTTGGCTTACGCGCTAGTCGTGTTGAGATAGACTGCAGAAGATGGGGAGATTGAGGTTCGTATCTCGGTCCGGTGAACTGGGGTGATTTGTCCTAAACGTTTTCCACTCTCACACCAAGCAAATGCGGGTTCACTTCCTCTAAATTCAACCTTACCAATTCCTAATTCATTAGCGTAATTAGTACTTAAGCGTATAACCCGAACAGGTGGTAAGACACAGTGCTACAAAAAAAATCTAATTGCACTAATAGATTAAAGAATAAATGTTATTATAAGATGTGTACTCTCATTTGCATGTAGGGAGAATGTAAACCTATAATGAAATATCACCCTCCGTACACCCGGCCGAATTTGAAGACTGATATCCCCGTCATTGACAGTCCAGTATATTTTGAGAATGGCGCCTTAGACCATCAACCATCGAAGCTAAGAACATTTTGTTGATGTTGCGTTAGCACTAGGTTTTTTAATGGGTTAGAATAAGGAGCTAAATTAAGATGAAATAATCCCGCATTAGTGTAAAAGTTAGAATGTAAGAACCACAAGTGTGGTATATAAAGTAGAGCGCGTTACCAAGTGCAAGCTATAAATTTTATTGCCCCGTAGTGTGATTTCTTGAGTTTTTTGTGCCAAGATATTACAATTATGTCTGTTCCCATGTCTGTCGGTTGTTGTCTCCCTGGCCACAGATTCAAAACGGTTGAATGGATTTTCTCCAAACTTGATATTCATATTTATAGGGATATTCAAGATTTTTATTTTTATTTTGACCCTAGCTCTCAAATTAAGGATAGTCTATCGATGAGGGATTGTTTTTAATTCCTAAGTTTTCGAACGGATCTAAAGATTTTGCTTAAAATGTATATGCAGGTATTGTTTGCCTAAATAACACTTTATGCTAGGTGTAAGTATTATTTGACCTTCTAAATAACACTATGCTAGGAGTAAGTATTGTTTGACCTCCTAAATAACACTATGCTAGGTATAAGTATTGTTTGACCTCCTAAATAACACTATGCTAGGTGTAAGTATTGTTTGACCTCCTAAATAACGCTGTCTGTCACACAGTCTAATAAGGTTTTAGAGTAGCTTAAATAAGAATAATCATTCCGACTGAGTGGATTGGGCTGATAGTTACCACCCTTGTGGTTTTTACATCTAACTTTTACACTAATGCGGAGATTATTTCATCTTAATTTAGCTCCTTATTCTAACCCATTAAAAAACCTAGTGCTAACGCAACATAAACAAAATGTTCTTAGCTTCGATGGTTGATGGTCTAAGGCGCCATTCTTAAAATAGAATGGACTGTCAATGACGGATATATCAGTCTTCAAATTCGGCCGGGTGTATGTAGGGTGATATTTCATTAATGGTTTACATTCTCCCTACATGCAAATGAGAGTACACATCTTATAATAACATTTCTTCTTTAATCTATTAGTGCGATTAGATTTTTTTTTTGTAGCACTGTGTCTTACCACCTGTTCGGGTTATACGCTTATTTAGGACTACTAATTACGTTAATGTGTTGAGAATGAGGAAGATTAAATTTATATATAGTGCACCTGATTTTGCGTGGTGGCAGAGTGGAAAATCTTTTAAGAAAAATCACCCTTCCTGTACCTGACCAGAATCGAACCCTGTTAATAAGCTACCATCTTAGTTTCTGGCAGTTGCTCATTTAGGCCTATATAAGATTTTATTTCCTCTTGTTATAATAATATAATACTTTAGCACTGTGTCTTACTACCCGTTCGGGTTATACGCTTTAAGTACTAATTACTCTAATGGATTTGGAAATGGGGAGGTTGAATTAGAGGAAGTGAACCCGCATTTGCGTGGAGGGAGAGTGGAAAACCAATTAGAAAAACCACCCCCCAGTTCACCCGACCGAGATTCGAACCTCGATCTCCCCGTCCTCAGCAGTCGAGCTCAACACGACAAGCGCGTATAGCCAACTACGCCACCGAGGCGGGTTTCATCTTGTTAGTTCTTAAAGTATGAATTTACCATTTATAACAAAACGTTTGTCTCCTTTCCTCAGATCCGATAACTCGTTTCATTCAGAGAAACATTCTTTACACTCAGATAGCATATTGTATGTATCAAAACCTATTATTTATTCGAAATGATAACCAAACTAGTGTTAGAAAATATATTTTAAAGAGTGCATTGTGTAGAGGAGAAGGTGGTATTATGGAACCCCTCAATTTCAGACTGATAATAGAGGCGAACTCCAACGGATTGTGGCTGAACTGCACTAGGCAGCCATCCATAGCAAGTGGAGGACGCTTCCCAATTCAGTTATGCGGTTGCTGTTGCAAACAAGGCGTTTGTATTTTTAGCAATTCCAAACTTTTGAATGGTAAGTGAATTTAATTATTTTATGTAGTTGTAGGTTTACTGGTGCATGTGTCCCGTTCTAGAGGCCTAGGGGTACATGCTAATCTGTCTGATGTTCACGTTTTTAAATTTGGTGTCGACAGAAATTAAGTTAATCCAAGATGGCGATGCGTGAAATACGGACCCCATTGGTGATTTTAATATGGAACCCAACTACTCTGGGTTCCGTATTACCCACAAATTCAAACCATGGAATAATTTTTATAAAAGTACGTGGTATATGAATGAAAAAATTAGAAATAGATAACTAACACTAATATATAAGTATATCTAGCTAAATTCTTAAGTTATTTTGGTTAAAAAAAACTGTTCTAGATGGATAAAAGTGTTCTTTAAAACTAATTTTTTTTTAATTTTCAGATGCCTAAAGCCCAGCTGAACAGGCCAAATAAAAACTCCAAGAGACAAACATGGATCCAGGAAAAAATGGCAGAGGCAGTGAGTATGGTAAGGGACAAAAAAAAAATGGGGCTGAAGAAAGCGGCAAAATTTTATGAGGTGCCAAAAACTACTTTGCGAACGCTCTCTTTGCAAGCAGACTTTCATCCGGAACAATTTGTGAAAAAGACACTGGGTAGAAAGCCAATTCTTCCTGATAATATCGAAAAAGAGCTGGTGGAATATATTTTGTTGATGGAGGCCATATTTTATGGACTCACAAGACTGGATTTGAGGAGAATGGCAGTTTCAGCTAGCTATGCGTAACAATATTCCAAACCATTTTAAAAATGGGGTTGCAGGAAGGTCTTGGCTAGATAATTTTTTGAGCCGCCATAAACAACAGCTGTCTCTAAGAAGACCCACAGGAACGTCATACGCCCGCGCAAAAGGCTTCACCAAAGAAATGCTTCTGCCATTTTTTGACTTCCTAAAATAAGAGTACGAGAAGCACAGACACGAGGCTGCCAGGATCTGAAATGTTGACGAAACGGGGCTCAGTGTCGTGCAGTCCAAAGTGCCACAAGTTATTGGGTTGAAAGGGAAGAGACAAATTGGTGCTTTGACTGCGGCAGAACGTGGATCACTCGTAACAGTGATTTGTGCTATGAGTGCTGGGGGATCTTTCCTGCCTCCAAATGATAATTTTTCCTCGGAACAATATGTCTGACCAATTGATGAGAGGTGCTCCTCCAGGGGCCATTAGTAGAGCCCATCCCTCAGGATGGGTTCAGGCTAATTTGTCCACACAATGGTTCGAACATTTCCTAGCTAAGACAAAACCTACCGCAGCATCGCCCGTTTTGCTTAATCTAGATGGGCATTATTCCCACACCAGGAATATGGATGTAATTGAATTAGCAAGGAAGAACCACGTTGCAATAATTTCTTTACCGCCTCACACAACACAACAAACTACAACCGCTAGATAAAACATTTACGGGACCACTCAAGACGTACTACAGCGAGGCAATACGTCAACACCCGATTCATGAAGAAAAACGTCTCACGTCCTACGACTTCACAGGACTTTTAGGAACTGCTTATCTACAGTGCACCAATGGTTCATATGCCGTGAATGGCTTCAGAGCCACTGGCATCTGGCCATTTAATAAACAACGTTTTTACAGATGCTGATTTCATTGCTGCAGATAATGCCGCTATTGAGAATGCACCGAATGATGTCATGATGCCACAAACACCAGGGTCATCCTCAATCTCTGTCACCCCAAAAAGTCAAATTACCCCAAGCATTACATCAACAACACCAAACACCAGTTCACGTCCTGAAAGTTCAGGAGGGGTATCATCTGTTTCTCCAAGGGATATTGTGCCAATTCCTCAGCCAAAAAAAGAAAAGATCAAACAGAGGCAGGAAACCGAGCTCTTCTAACTTAATTACAGGTTCTCTCTACAAGGCACATTTGGAGACGTCCATGGCAAAATATACAGACACAAAACCACCAAACAGGGGAAAAAGTTCGATTCGTGGCAGGGGACGTGGAAGAGGAGCAACATCGATTTCTGTGCATAAAGATCAGCCTTCAACTTCCAGTGTCAAAAGGCCAACAAGAGGCAAAACACCCAAAGAAAAGCGACAACGCATCAGCAGCAGTTCAAGTGATAAAGACTCGATTGACATACCCTCGTCTGTTGACTCCGACTTGCCCGATGAGGAGACACCCCCTTCTAAAGATGACACTGCTTGTCTGTTTTGTGATGGGTTGTTCGCTGATTATGCTCATGGGGAGGTGTGGGTGCAATGCCTAATGTGCACTATGTGGGCACACAAAGATTGCGCTGATGTTGAAAAGGAGCATTACATATGTGATTTTTGTAAATAGTTAGCTTCTTCGCTTTACATTTATCTTTTTTTTAAATTAATGAAGCATTTTTTTGATAAACCACATGGGAGTAAATGATTTTGTATTTGATTAACTTTTTTTGTACTTTTATATTTGTTTTTGGACACATTAAATCATTTTTTTGAAAACACACAGTGGGGTTCCATATTACCACCCGGCTTCCCAAAAACTACTTTTTGACTATTTTGACAAAAGCCTCCAAAAACCATACTTATAGTAATGCTAGCAAAAAATCCAATTAGGCACACTTTTTTAAATAATTACTTGTACTTTAAGCACAAAAAATGTGGGCGTAGTCATGATACCTTGTTTACAATTCACTATAATGAAAATGGGGTTCCATAATACCACTTTCTCCTCTAAGTAAATTATTAAAACTAAAAACACGATGGTTTAAGTTTATACACATATAAGTGGACCTCAACTATTTTGGGCTAGTTAAATCTAAGGTGTCAGGAGGGTAGCAATTTCTAGGAGGATCCAGACCATCCTTATACCCAACTTTCTAAGCCGATGTTTATCACTTTGTTAGTTTTGAAATAACTTGTCTGTCAATTGAGCCACTCTTAACTGGATTCATCTCGATGTTTGTCCTCTCGTGTCGGCCGCTTGGCTGTCTATCACTTTGTCCTCTTATATGGGAGCTTGTCTATCACTAGGTCCATGTCATTTCTGGGTGTCTAGCAGTTTTTTTTTTACAGATTGGTTCTCTCGTGTCGACCACTTGGTTGTCTATCACTTTGTACTCCTACTCTAGCTTGTCTAGCAGTTGGTCCAAGTCGTGTCGGCCACTTGACCCACTCAGCATTCCAAATATTTTTTTTTATAGTTTGTCGAGTAGTTTGTTGTCTAGCAGTTTGTATGGTACCACTTTTTAGTCCCAAGCTCTTTATAGAATTGATCAAATAAAATGAAACACTTTTTGAGCAGCTTAGGATTGTACTGATCGCCTCTTTGAAAGGTAACCAGTAACACTTATTAAGTTTAGTGAAAAGTTTATATATATAGCCAAGACTGAAAGAGAGCATAAGTAGATAATTAGCATAGTAAATAGATAATTAATCAATTCCTTTTACCACGTGATTAATTTTAAATCATAACCCAATTACAAAAGGACTGTATTATTTATTAAACGAATAAAAGATAATAAAACATAATAAAAGATTAAGATGATAAAAAAGATAATAAAACATAATACAAGATTAATTCAAAATAAAAGAGAACATTTACACTTACTACATTACCGATTTGTTTAAGGTATTAATAAAGGATATCTCCCGTAGAACAGAGAAAATCAAAAATAAAATTATCTGATTAATACAAAGAAAATAGTCTTCAACCATTATACTTAATCCCCTTTTCTATTAAATTTTAAACAACATGGTTTATTGGATGCCGATTGATACAAAGCCATAATATAAAAAGGACCAGGCCCCATGGTTAACAATTTCTAAGTTACATTAGAATACCACAAAAAATGCATAATAAATTGAAACCTAAAAGGTAATTAATTAAACAACATAACTACACGGAAACTTTAACCCATAACTTTAAAAAAACAAGAAAGAAATAAAAAGGAAAAAGACTACATGTTAATTTAGAAAAGATTCTTGAATAAAATTAAAAATAAGAAAGAGAAATAAAAAATTATCTCTCACGTTGTTCAGATCCAAAATGAGAATGGACGAGGGAAAGCGTTATTTCCCTGAACAGGAAATTGTGATTAACGAATAGGCCAATCAGAGACTTTTAAGATAAAAAGGACCAATTATATAATATTTGAAGATTTAAACTTTTTTAAAATAAAAGATATAAAAAAAACATTAAGGTAAAATTACATATCTAAAAAAGGTACAAAGAGATTTAATTACTTAACACATATTGAATTAATAGATTATAAAAGATTATTAAAACTTTCGTTCCCCTAAATCCCCATATAGATCGCCATGTTGTGGAACTACTCCTAATTTAAAGTTTGTCCCCTAGGCTTCGCTACTCACCCCTACCAGGAACGTCAAAGTCGATAGAACTTAGGTCCGTTCATAATTAACAGGTCGATAGAACTTAGGTCCATTCATAATTAACAGTACAGGATACATAACGGAAAGTAAAATCGCAATGCTTCTGATCAAGAATTATTTCAGAGTACAAGCACATTAAGGTTCAAAATGGATAAAAACAAATAGTAATACTCGTTAAAGTGAAAAATTACTCCTGGGAACGGTAATCGAACCCGGGACCTTTGGCTTATTACGGCAATACTTTAACTTCTGAGCGATCTAAGATTAGGGTCATTCTTCACTCACATTTTAGGCCAGAGTATGTTATGGACGTGCGAAAATCGTGATACATGTTATACATATGAATGAAGAATGACCCTGAGAACGGGACGACCCATGGATAGCTCAGTGGTTAGAGCAGTGGCGTACTAAGTCAAAAGGTCCCGGGTTCAATTCCCATGCTAAGGTGTAGTTTTTCAATTTAAAGAGTATGATATTTAGATGCAGCTATAGCCATAACTAACAAATATAATAGCTTAGCTATTTTAAACCATCAAAATAGTAATACGCCCACGCACGTGCAACAGATGTAACACACACAGCACTAGAGTTCTGTCAGCCCCGTCCCGTGGGACATACATGTAGTCAGAGAGCGAGGGGCCATTACGCGATTCGTGGCAAGGAACACCAGTTATAAAAGTTGATTATTATTGGATACAATCCCCTCCACCCGAACTCACGGCAATAAATAAATCCGCGGGGGTACAAGATTGATGGCCCCTGTGGTCATCGCTGGTAAAATGAAGCTAAATAGTTTGTGGTTGAACCTGCAGTTATTGCCAATAAAATAGGGCGCATGTTCGAATGGAATCGCCACGTTTAAGGACAGTTTTTATTAGCGGGAAACTGCACAGTAAAAAATACGTTCCGCTCGATAAGCCATGAGAAGGATCTCCTCGTAATACAAAACGATAACAGTTCCTCTCTTCTGCTTCACCAAGCTCGGCCAGTCCAATCTTAAAGAGAGGACCTTTTAGAAAATAAAATATTTAAACAGTTAACAATGATTATATTTTACCATACTATCATTATAAAAAGTTATTAATAATATATATCAAATGTGAGAGCTGCCAATCACATAACTTGACGTATAAACATGTGAACATAGATTTTGTGATTTTTCAAGCTGTTTTAAGACTCTTCCTCTGAAAATAGGACTGCGGAGAAAAGTTTATAGTTTCCTAGTGATGAGTACTTGAGCCAATCAATCCTTTTTGAAAAGTTTTAACAATTTATTTTATTTGGTTGCAACACTACTGCTCTTTCTTTAAAGATAACTCAGTTTTAAAACAAACATTGTTGAAGACCTACCACAATACTATTATAGAATAGCCGCACTCGTCTTGCTCTCATAAAGTGCTACAGAAAAATAATCTCATCCTAATAAATGATTTTTTTTTGGTACACTGGTGGGGTTGGTACTAATTTTTCCAAGCGATTGAAGTTGCCGGTGGTTGCCAACTAAATTCAACAGAGCGATAGTTGGACAGCGATTTTTTCCCCCCGGGCGATAGTTGGCTAGTGTGAAACGGCTCTTTTAACTCGCCACGTCCTTACCTCTCTGTTGTTATAGTCAGAGATTCCCATGTTAGTAGGTACTCAAACCTAATTGGATACTTCGGGAACCCCCGCTCCACCTACACATCTTGACTCCAGGGGCGAGGAGTATACCCTGACTTTGGCTGGAAGAACAGTAGATAGCATTCAAACATATGTGCGGCTAACAATGAACATGGATCACATCTATCAAAAGTGACAGCCGCACATAACATGACTTGATTTATGAATATATAAAATGGTTTTAGTAACTCTAGTAACTAACTTCTACAGTTCTTCCTACCAAAATCATACTTTAGTTAGCCCTTCCACACGTAACAGCCAACGTTGCGAAGGAAGTAAAAAAACTCAGCCTTTCCTCGAGTTGGACAGCGGGGACGTCGTGGTTGTCCCGACCAACTACCGGTTGTAACGTTTAAAAGAGCTAGCCCGATATATCAATGTTTGTACGCCATCATTAGGGTGATCTATAATATAACGATTGAATTGGGTCCAAGTTTGCTGCTTTGTATTATATTGCTTAAAAAGGGATGATGTCTTATTTTATGAATTAAAAGTTATAGTGTTTTATAGTTTATTTTATTTTAAGTAGATAATCAGGTTTTTTGCTAGATATTTCACACGTTGTAGATTTTAATAAAAGCCCGACTATTACGTTGTATGCATGATAATTCCCGACACGTGAGATTTAGAACACGGATTAAGATGTCATAGACTCTACCTAAATGGCTGCTCGTCAGGAAGGAAAGATCACCAGTACTGAGGAGATGTGCGCATTTGAAGGGGTATATTAAGCGACATTTCCTTCTCGAAGCTTCCTACAAGAAAAGGGGTGAGGTCATCCAGGTGCGTCTCTTTCCACAGAAAGTGCGTTGTCTTTTTAAACAAAAGACGTAGGAGGATTTCACCACACCTTGCAACTCGACAGTTCAACTCCAACAAATCTTACTACCCGCTCGAATATTAAATATCGTAATTTTGAATAATAAATTATTGATATGTATAATTCCATATCATTACACGGTGTTGAACTTACGGTACACATACTAATGTATTAATCAGTGGCGTATTATCTGGGTATGCTAATCCTGCGCCGCATGCCCATGATTATATGGACTAGTTTCTACATTCAATGTTGTTTGTGCAAACTGTGTAGATAGTCATGTTTAAATTGTGAATAAATATACATGTATAATGTATCTATATATTATTAATTTGTAAACTAATATTGATTCATAATTCAAGAATATTGTGATTTAAGTAATTACCTACCTACCTACCCAGCTTATGAAGCTCAGGATCTGCTGCTTGAAAACAGCAGGCAAAGCTAGAGAAGTTCTAATGACCTTGAAAAATGTCTATGGGGTTGCAACACTCCCCCTTGCTCCTCACCTACAAACACCGGCCAATGAACTAGATTGTTTACAACCTAGGGCCTGCTGAATACTTATCGCAAGTAAAACAGTGTGCCAAGTGTTGAACAAATATTCAAGAATCAAGATCACAATGATTATTTACTAGGCTAGTAAACCTCAAGTGAAATAAAATAAAAGCAAATAATACACGTGAAATAATCGTATACATAACAGCTTTAAATTATGCAATAATTAAATACATATTTGATTATGTTTATGTATTCTAGACACATATATCATGTATTTGGCAAATATATTTACCAACATTTTAGGGTATACACGGGTTAAGTAAGGAAGGGTGGGTGGGGAATGATGGGCTAATTTAACTGTAGTAGCTAGACAGTGTTTTTGTTTTTTAGTATCAAGTATTTATGGAGTTTTACTCTTGTTCTTTTGATTATTGCTTTTAAGTTTATGATTTTTTGCAGCATACATTATCTAATTATTAGTCATTGTGATTTTATATGATGATACATCAAGGAATCCCAAAAGTTAGAAGTGTAATTTCACAGTTTCAAAATGATTGATCAAAAAAAGGTAAAATAAAAATTATTTTCAGATGTAAATGTCTTAGCAATAAACCCATGGCATAGCGATATAGAAATATGCCTAATAGGAAAAAAAATCTCTCCTTTGTTACTGTTATCACAGTTTACAGATCTAAATATCTTCTGAAGCATAGTTAGGATTTAATAGATAGTTTTAGGCTCATAATTATTATTGCAACATGAGTTGGACAATCTACCGTATTCCTCCCACCAAGTTCTGATGCACGCTTGATCCACGTAGTACTTCATTTTACTCTCTCTCTCTCTCTCTCTCTCTCTCTCTATATATATATATATATAACTCATGTTGCAATAATAATTATGAGCCTAAAACTATATATATATATATACTACTTTGCGTATTGCTACCTGTGAGTCCGACACCTTAACCCAGTCGGCAGTTTGCCTGCCCACTGAGCTAAGGGTTCCAGGTTTGATTTCTGACATGGCCTAAACAATATTATTGGTAAGATTTGGATTTCCTCTTTCACGGAGATGAACTAACGGCCGGGAGGCTGGGTGTTGTGTTTGTTCTAGATTTTAGTAGTAGTGTGCTGATAATATAATCACTTGGCCCAGAAATTGCACGCTAAATACCTCAAATAAATGCAAAATGAAAATGCTACCCGTGTGCACTTGTAATTACACTCAACCAATTTAATAGTGCATGTCACTCTTATACAGTCAGGAGTGTGCTTATAGCTCTTAGCCTTGACATTTTTACTTAAATCTTGGATTATTTAGGTATTGCGATGAACAGTGTGCTGTGTTTTGATATTCCATTACAATTTGAGTGGATGGGATCATCAGTAGTTTCACGTTTTGGTGGGTTTTGAGCATAGTTCTGGTGTAATAATATTAATATTAGCACCGCGTCTTACTACCCATTCGGGTTATATGCTTTTAAGTACTAGTTACGCTATTGGATTAAGAATTGGGAAGGTTGAATTAGAGGAAGTGAACCCGCATTTGCTTTGAGGAAGCGTGGAAAACCATTTAGAAAAAAACACCCTCAGTTCACCCGACCGAGATTCGAACCTCGATCTCCCCGTCCTCAGCAGTCGAGCTCTACACGACAAGCGCGTTAGCCAACTACGCCACCGAGGCGGGTAGTTCTGGTGTACTTTTATGAAGTCAGAATATGTAATAGGCTGTAAAGTGGACATTGAAACAAAGATATAAATAAGTCAAGGCCAACGGTGGTTAAGAGTCTTTGACCCCCGAATCCTCCCTGCAGCTTTTAGAATACAGCATACCTATTAATTTTTTCAGAATACGCCAATGGTATTAATATATTACTTGTAAACATGTCATGATTCGTATATTAATAAGATAATAAGACTTATACTCTATATATACCGCCATAGAGTCTTTATTCTCTCTCGTTCCAACAAGTGGAAATAAAACCACTTTCTCCTGAACTTGTATCCAAAATATCCCAAAAATTCCAAAGCAAGGGCTGACTAAGTAACGATGTACAGTTATTCTACCAGAGAGATGTTCAATGTAACACAAACACGCGCCCTTCCATTGGCTAGGCAGGGTGGCTACAACTAACATAAAATTCCCCGACTATTCCAGGTTTTCCAGACACCCATACTAATAATATATCTATCACGTTCAGATTCGCAATTTGATTTACCCTTTTTTCATCAAGGGAATGACAATTTTCCCATTTATTACACAATTAAATTTAAAAAAATTGCTAACATCTCCTAAACATTAAATTTATTTAGAAGTTATTTTTCCAGTATTAAATTATTCGGGTATTATTTGTGGCACCCCCTCCCCCCCTACATCCCCACCTTAAGGCCATACGTCCAGATTTTTTTTTTCATCATTCAAAAGTGTTTTATTCTATGAAATGTTACTCAGCAAAAATTTATTTTTAACTATTTTTATTCAAGAGCTATGAGGGTAAGAAGGTTCAATTTTTACGTTTTGCAAATCTAGTTCTAAGCCACACTTTTTGGAATAAGATTTTGAAAATTAAAATTTAGTATCTTTAATATTATACCTATTTGATAAAGTTGGAATTTTACCTTAGGTATAAGCATACTCTATATAAACACACTTAAAGTTCCCTTAAAATCAACACATTTCAACAAATGTTTATTATATAGCATTTATTGGGAATATATGCTCCAAAAATAAAGAACAAAACTTTAAGCTCAAGAAAACTCACCAAAAGTGCCCCACTATGCTGCGCCAACTTACTGTTTCCCACACACAAGAATAAAGACGACTTGCCTCCACAAAAATATTGATCGTCTGAACGAGGGAAAAACATTGAGCTAGTAAAATGGTCTATCCCTCAAGGCGGGGTGTGTGGCGCGCCTGCGCAAAAAGAGTGTTATTCATCGAGAATGTTCGGCCAGCTCCACGCATGTACATTTTAACCCCTCCCTCCCGTCGCTGTGTCTTGTTGACCTATGTCTTGTATTCACCCCTCATCCCCCTCTTTGAGCTGGTATAATCGTATAAATACTCATGTTGTGCATCATGGAGGCTACTTCTTGGCAGGGCCGTCCCCTAGGACACACCTTGGGTGTCTAGGAAATAGTCTCAAGGTACTAAAACCCCTTTTCGGCAGTTGTAATTTGGAAATTCTAGTGGCGTCGTATTCGACTTATAAATAT
>CABFVX010001115.1:158058-170936 GCA_902151425.1 Timema shepardi
TGCTAAAAATTTGCCAAAAAACCAAACTAAGAATTTAAACAAAAAATCGAAATGAATGCACATGACTAAATCAAACACGTGCCTTTACAAATGGAAAATAAACATAGCTATGCAATAAAGTCTTTTAACAGCTAAACCTTTTCATTCTGGTAAATATAATATTGATTTACAAAAATTTACTTTAAAAAAATTCCCATCCTATCATTTAATTTCAGCTTCTAATCGGTTATGTATATTTTACAAACATTACAAACAAATAGGATACATAGTTAATTTTCAACATTATCTTATCATTCCTACAACTATTTGACTAAAAAGAATAGGTTTGAATATCTATGCATTATAAAATAAAGATATCATTTAAAAATATACTAATTTAACATAAGTGCATCGATCTTATTCAAACCAGAATGGGCTACCATGAAGTTGGCCCCTCTTCCCTCAATGTAAACATACTATTTGTGGATTTTTCAAAACAGAACAAACAAAAATTTGTGTCTAACAATCCGGAACAAGCGAGGAACAAACGATTGTAATCAAAACACCATGGGTTTTTAAAAGTGTGTGTGTGTGTGTGTGTGTGTGTGTGTGTGTGTGGGTGGGTGATGTTTCCATGAAGTTTGCCCCTCATGAGTAAAGAAAGTGTCGAATTTACGTCCTATTTGTGCAAGAACAAATACACAGCAAACAAAACTTTTTGCGGAACAATTCGGTACTCTGATGCGTCATTACTGACCAGCCAACGAAATTATCAAACCATAAGTTCAAACAGTTGACCCACGCAGTATCAGCTTAAGTCTGCGCCTCTGTGCTGAGTCAACAAGGCTGCTTGACGTACACTACCATAGTAAAGCTGAAGTCATGTATCCTTGCGAAGCTCTAGAGTTGCCAGTGGTAGTAATGCCCTTAAAGCATTAGATTTACCAACTCATCTATATATTTTATTGTCCATTATTGATAACTGCCTTCTGACCAACACTAGCCCACACGAGTGGGCACGCGGATAAAGGCGCCAGTCTCGTGTTCTTCGGTTTGCCGGTGACGAGGCGGTGTAGATCCAGGCCGAGTGTACAGAGGTGTGGTTTTCCTCCCGCTCTTCACGAAAATAAAGTTGCAATCCCTCTAAGTTATAGGTACCTTACTCATCCCTATCCCGTTAGTGTAAATATGCGGATAGCCTTGACGGGTATAGTGCAATTATCATAGTACGTTAGAAAACCTAATTTTTTTTGCGGTCATAATTCATTCTTTTACTATTTTAGTCTTATTTTATAGGTAATTATACCAAAATTGACATCTGCAGATCATATTGATTGACGTATGAATAAAAAAATATATAATATTTAGTGGCTCTTTTTGCTATCAGATAAGTCCCTTCCTATGGAAATTCAACTGCAGTAAGACGCGGAGGAATTTTAAGGAAAATTCCAACGCCTGCGTACAACTGGTCGCAATAACTGTAGCCCACGTGAGTGACACAATCTTCCAGGAAATAGGTCACACTTTTATCTTATGATACTGTACAGCTGACGCAATGACAGCTAGATTAGCCGCACACTCCAAGGTAACGCTGTCTGTACAGCACAACCTAGCCGATAATACTGTCCTCAACTGTAGGGGGTGGGGGACAACATAACAAAAACAAACACTTGAAATAGAATACAAATCATGCAAGTTTGAGGTTAAACATTTTGGCGCACCTCCCGATTGGCACAGAATTAAACTACCTAGGGAAGTTTCCGTAGATTGGCTTGTGTTAAATATAAACTCTATGCTCGTAGAGTTAGTTAGTATCAACCTATTTGCTTTGTTTGTGCTTCAACCTTCTTGGAATATTATATTATTTTCACAGCATTGTTATGATTTATATAAAATATCTAACAACATGGCTAATTAAAAACGCATGCAGTCCAAATTTCTTAGGTAGGGCTGTTTAGTAAATACAAACATATTTTAACGGTCAAATTTTATTATAATTAGCACCGCGTCTTACTACCGCTTCGGGTTATACGCACTTATGCTAATGTGTAGTGGTAGGGTGATTGTGAGATGAAATGGAGGACCAACAGTTTAACGTGGAATCCAAACCACGGTGGAGGCCTGGCATTCCCCACATTTACAAGATGTCTTGTTAGAGGTGAAGGAAGGGTTTGGTAATCAGATAAATCTGTGCCGGGACCGAGAATTGAACCCCGGCCGCCAGCACAGAAGTCTGACACCTTACCCCTAGACCACCAGGTCACCGACGACGGTCAAATTTGATAACCTTTAATTCTATTAGTGCTATTTTATAGGTTGTTTCTAGAAAAAGTGGCATCCGAAGATCACATGACCTGACGTAAGAATACGTGAGTGAATATGCGAAAGTAGAATTTTCTAGCTGTCAGATAAAGAAAATGGGACAATACTTTGACTTTGTTGTTTGTGCCTATCTTTTGTGGAAAATCTATTACTATTACAACAGTGCTATAGTTTAGTAATATAAGATATAGAAAAAGTTGGAAAATCAAACCCAAATACCTTTTTTTATTAGCACCATGTTTTACTAACCGTTTAGGTTCTATGTTTTTATAGTCTACTGATTACGCTAATAGTTTTAGACCTTAGGAAGGTTATAATTAGAGGATGTGTACCCGAATTTGCGTATAGGAAGAGTGTAAAACAATTTAGGAAAAAACATCCTCAGCATACCCGACCGAGATTCGGACCTCGATCTCCCCGTCATAGGCAGTCTAATCTAATGCGAGAAGAGCGCGTTAGACCATGCAGCCACCGAAGCGGGTGCACATTCATACTATTAATTTAGTAGAATGTAAAGTAGTATTATTTCATTTATCTTTGCTCGACGTCACAATGAAGCAACCAAATGTGAATCTATTTTTAACAATAGAATAAAAATAAAATAGTCGAAGTTTAAAATGTTTAGCGCAGTTATAATCTTGTAAAACGCAGGAATTCATTAAATACATTTAACATAGTCTAAATAATTTTGTTTCCTCCCTATTTTCTTAATTTTCCTTTCATCAAATGCAAGTAATGAATCTTATTGCGAGATTTAGGACTAGTTAAAAGTTTGGGGGTCAACTAGCTTCTCATTCAACTTAAACAAAGTGCTAGTTGATAGAGGTGGATTAGTTGATCTTAAGACACCTAACTATATATAGCATACGGTCTTCTGGTCCACAAATAGTAAGACGTGTAAGTTAAAAACAAACGTCAGCTGACCGCTTTATTATAATTCAGCAGACCGGAATTAGATCCCGCAATTGGACTAAATGTGATGTCAAGGTCCCGAACAAGAAGAATGCCAACACACCATTTGTCATTATTAATAATATTTGGCTTGCGTACACACTCTACCTTATTGCGTTGAATGGAGCGATTTTCTCTCTCTCCATTTATTAAGATATTTACCGTGTACACACGACTTATAAACTAACTTAAATCTAGAACAGAAATAACAACCAGCCCCCAGCCGTTGATCATCACTGCCAAAGGGAAAACCCACATTTCGCAAACTATACACTTTTCGACCATGCCAGGAATCGAACCAAGTACCCTTAACCCAGTAGAAAGGCACTCTTACCGGGTGAGCTAAGGTGAAGTGAGAGTAAAGTACAAACTGGTGCCTAGCATCTAAGGCCAGTTTGTAACAAGTGAAGCACCAAACTGGTGTTCAGCACTAATGCTCTGTTCGGTTTTTAGTAAGTGAAACACCAAACTGGTGCACGGAACCTAATCTCTGCATGTATCAAGTGAAACACCAAACTGGTGCACGGAACCTAAGCTCTGACATGTATCAAGTGAAACACCAAACTGGTGCACGGAACCTAATCTCTGTATGTAGTAAGTGAAACACCAAACTGGTGCACGGAACCTAAGCTCTGCATGTATCAAGTGAAACACCAAACTGGTGCACGGAACCTAAGCTCTGTATGTATCAAGTGAAACACCAAACTGGTGCACGGAACCTAAGCTCTGTATGTAGCAAGTGAGGTACAAAAATGATCTCCGAAATCTTAGATCAGTCGATAGCGAGTCCACTTACTGATTGATATAAAGGTCCGGGGTTCAACTTTCAGTGAAGCTAAATTATCTACAGTTAGGAAAAAATATTTCCATCTGTGGTAAGCTAACGATGTGAGGTTTGGTTATGCCTGATCTAGCATAATTATTATGTTAGGATAGGACAATAATGGTATGTAAATGTGCGTAAATGAAGCTGAAACGTCAACGAACTTCTTATCGGTAAATCCATAGCACGACTACATCCAAATTTTCATGAGAACATTCTAGAATATATAAACGTTATTTTTTTTGCTGCAAACTTGATCACATTCTTCCCACCCACTATGATCCAGGTCGGGTGCACTGAGGGTTTTTCCTAAATTGTTTTCAACTTTCCCTCCACGCAAGTGCGGATGCACTTTCACTCAATTAAGCCTTCTTAAGACACTTTTTTTTGCTGAAAAAAACTGACAATTTTACTTCTTAATGTTTTTACGTTTTAGGTATTGATAATATTGATCAAAAGCGACAGCTGCAGATGACATTCATGGCCTAATACTAAATGTTCACGTACTCACGCAACTTTTCTAGCTATCAAATAAGGTCCTTCCTATGAAAATTGGACTGTAATTAATAATGTTAAATGCCACTAGGATAGGAAACTGGTAATCAATCAATGATGACACCCACTCTACTTTCATCGGCATTATATTATCAACACAGGCGGAGTGTCAAGTGGTTCCACCAACACATTACTTGACCTTGCGAAATGTCAACTAATACATTTTTTAGCACCGCGTCTTACTACCTGTTCAAGTTACAAGCCTATGTACTACTTACACTAGTTAGTTGGGAATTATGAAGGCTTAATTTAGAGGAAATACACCCACATTTGCATAGAGGGAAAGTGGAAACCCATTTAGGGAAACCACCTTCAGCGCACCCGACCGGGCTCGAACCCCAATCGCCCAGTGTTTGCCAGTCTAGTACAACACGAGGGTAGCGCGATAGACCACGTGGCCACTTTTTTCGGGTAACTTTTCAAGATTTTAAATAAAAATAAACTTTAGAGAGAACTAAATCATAATATTAACTATGAAATAATGTAATCTCCTCTACACGTAAAGTATGCCGTCATCTAAGTCATACTTTACAAATAATTGTGTCGGCATAGGCCGGTTATTTTCATGGCTTGTGAAGTCACAAATCACACGGTATGAACTTGTTCATTCGAGTCTCAAGCTTTATACGACATTGTTAGAGGTATCGATTTAATGCTGGTCTGGGAATGATACATAAGAGTGTACAGTAGGTAGGCCTAAAGTTCGTTCACGGTAGAAGTTTACCTCTGAAAGGCCTTTTTCCCTACCAGAAATCTATTATACAGTAGAATATTGGTAGGGAAAAAGACCTTTCAGAGGTAAACTCCTACCGTGAATGAAGTATATGTCTAACTCACGGCCCTATCCATAAGTTTGTGCGGCTTTAGGCGACTCTATTCTTCTTTATATGAACGTCGAGGATAAACCACATTTTGGAATGTGATATTTGGGAGTTCGTCATAAAATGGAGAATTCTGTCCTGTGAGGTTGGTTTACCAAATCTGTATTCCTTTTTCGACACGTATCAATCAATTCACAAAAATTGAATTTCCACACCAAATATATGCAATTTTTAGAAACATTTAAGTATGATTAAAGTTGTTTCTCACTTGAAATGAAACTAAACACCCGAGAGATCTTGGCTGACGGATACACAACAATAAAAAATACTTTTGGCATAAGATTTAAAGCCCGACATTTTCACCATTGTTGGAAATAAAAACTTTTAAATTTTCAGTAAAATATAGGTTTGGTCTTATTGTTTAATATACGGGCCTAATCTTTTTTTTATGCTGACAATATGAGAGTATTTTTGTAATATGGCTCCTTCGGTATTTTTTATGTTTAATGTTGTCACTGAGGGAAAGAGGAACTTAGGAAGAAGGATGATTCAAATACTAGATGACTTTAAGGAAATGACATTCTGGGAGCTGAAGGAGGAGACAGAAGATTGGGCGCATTGGTGGTCTAAGTTCACCGAAAAAAGGAATGCACCTGTCGTAAGACAGGACACCTAATAATAATAATGTGGCGATTTTGATCAAACGAGTTTATCACACATGGCGTAGAGGAATTGATACAAGAGCAATTAAATGTCTTATCTAAGTAAGGGAACCCCCAAAAACATCAAGTGCTCATAATTCAAATGACAAAAATCGAAACTAAAGCGTGCCGCTAATCATTTATTCAGATAATGGTTCAACAGTCCACGTTATCGAAACCTCGTGAATGATAATATGTTTGTGTCCGCCCCCCACACCCTTTCCCCTCTGGTAATAAGTTAATGGACATACCTACTAGGACTGCGGGAAAACCAACCATTTCATACATACAAACAAACCGACAAAACGTTCGACACAAAGAGAATGAAACGGAATAAAGCAATCAATCATCTATATAACAACTAGAGTCTTTGACGCATACCCTTTGGCCGACAAATTGCACGAATCTATTGGAAGTTCAATGGAAAAAATACTATCTACATTATAGGTAGCTTCAGTGTTTCTAAAGTTGGACACAAGTCACATGTTTCATGATAAGATAAGGGGGCGGTGGGGGGGGGGGAGGGTGTTGATACTGCAAAATAATGGGATACTCCAATTATTAAGGGGATTAATGCATTATTCAACCTAAAGTAGCCAAACTGATATTATGAAGTTATATATCTATTTCTTGAAAAGACAAAGCGAGTTCATCTAAAGAAGTCAAATATTTATCTTTGAAAATAGTAGATGGGAATTAGGAACTGACGAGAAAGGTTATTTAAATGAAGTAAACCCGCATTAACGTGGAAAGGAAATAGGAAAATCAGAGTGACAAATCACCCCCAACACATTGGCCGAGATGATGGCTTGGAGCACCGCGTCAACGGAGGTTTAGTTTATTGCGAGCCTGACACCTTAAAAACATATATATGCCATCTACGCTTTAAGAGGTGCTAAATGAGAACTAACTGAAGGTTCTTTATTACAAACATTGGCTGAAAGTGACTAATATTAACCTATTAGGAAATAATGATTTATAATATAGTAGTACTAGGCACAGTCATTTCCGAAAATGTTGACATTTAGTGACTTTCAGTCAATGTTTAAAATCACACTATCTTGTGTTTAGAAAAATAAAATATTACATAAAAACTAGTGACTACACCACAATAGCCCGCATGTTTATATATAAATATTTAATAATTACTAGCTATTATAAAGTGCATTTACCACACAACACATTTTCTAAAATCCTTCAGTGAAGAGATTATGCCTTCAAAGAACAATGGAATAAGGTAGATAATACCCCAATGACGACCAAATTCTATGTATTTTGTTAAATAGGTACATTCTTTAAACAAAATATAGCCTGTTATTGATGGGTTTTATTTAGATATTTAAGGGCACCACCATATACTTGAAGGGAAATATAACACTACGGTGTGTATATATATATATNTATATATATATATATATATATATATATATATATATATATATAACACCGCGTATTACTCAGTGACGGATTAAAGTTCTTGCCACCTAGGGGATAAAACAAATCTTGTAGCACCCCTGTACCCCCAACATGGAGACCCCTTCATTCAACCCCCCTCACCAATCAGACCCCGTCCTGTGAAAACTATAGGCTAAACACTATATAGCAAAGTCGAACCTATATGAATGACAGTGATAACTTTTGACAGAGTAATGATCACTAAAAATACTCAAAACATAATTTATCGTTGTTAAGCTACTGGCTTTTATTTCAATATTTATTTAATTTTCCTCCCTTCCTATTTTGCCGCCCTGTGCTATAGCCCCCTGAGCCCTCCTGAAACCCGCCCCTGCTCTTACCACCTATTCAGGTTATACGCATGTACGTACTAATTACTCTAATGAATTAAGGATTATGAAGAATAGACCTAGTTGAAGTTACCTGCATTCGCGTAAAGGGAGAGCGCCAAACAATAAAAAAACCTTCAGTAGACCCGATCGGAATTCGAGCCCCGAGCTTCCTGTTATCGGCAGTCTAGTCTAACAAGAGTGTGACGGCTTAGACCATGCTGCCACCGAAACAAGGGCGAGTGGTAGTTATAGCAAAACCTCAAATAGGTTATAGTTCTGTCTCAAATTTTTTATTTTTATTTGAAAATAGTGACGTTTACCGTGAAACGTCGTTGAAAATAAGCTAATTTAACCTTTTTTAATGATGGTTTTATAAACTATAAGACTTTAAATGCAAGGTTTCCAAATCTAAAGGGACAGGGCCTTTCCACCACACTTTAGCGTTAACTATATTATAAAACCACAAACCATTTCTTAAATAAAGCGATATTTCTGAAAGATTGCAACGCGCCCTCTTAACATAGACGTTAAATAACGACTTGAGCTAACGAGATCAATTCAGAGGATATGCCCTAGTCTGGCAAGATAATATAAAACCAATCATGGTAAAGGGGGTGGGAGGTAGATTAGGTTTGGGTACGCCAGTTAAAGCCAATTATGCACGTGTTTGTTAGCACTATTTTAGTAGAAGTATGCTGGTTATCAAAAGCGTACCTCATTATTAAAAAACCGAGACCTTAGGGTGTAAATTTATGCTAAAAGTGAACAAACTTTTCTTAAAATTATAAACGTTTTAGTATGACGGGAATAAACGCCAGGACCCTTAGAATAGTATGCGGATGCACCTTCTACTGAGCTGGTATCGGATTGCATTCATTACCATACCAAACTAAATGCACACATCTAAACTATAGACATTAGAAGGACAATAACAGCAGGAAAATAGCGCTTAATATGACAATATTTCCTTAATCCCCAAGTGTTTCTATAAAAACAAGCAATCACGATATTGAGGAAACTATCCCAATAACCATCTACCTACAACAAAGCCCCGCACATAAACAACACGATCCATTTAGATAATCATACCTGAATCACGCTAGCGGCTAGGTGATCAACACTTTAATTGGGAAAGCTCAACATAGCCAAGCACAAAGGGAAATGGGAGATTATGATGACCCATTGATACATTTATAACTCAGAAGTCATATTCTGAAAAGTGAAAAATGATACCTGGACACGAGAATCGAACCCGGCTTAGTACGCCAATGCTCTTACCACTGAGCTATCCAGGATTCGTGCCGTTCCCAGGGTCATTCCTCACTCATATTTTAAGGCAGAGTCTATAATAGACGTGTGAAAATCGTCGGCTTCAAATGTGTGATTAAAAGAAAATTAAGGTCACGAGCTATCAGATACCACCTTCGACTCGGTAGTTGACTTTTATTGCTGCTATCCTGGATAGCTCAGTGGTTAGAGCAATGGCGTAATAAGCCAAAGGTCCCGGGTTCAATTCCCGTGTCATTTTTTAAATTTTAAGAATATGATATTTTTAACGGAGTAATCCTCACTAAAAAAGCATAAATAATAGCTTTGGATATTTGATTCATAGCTCGGAAGTGTTGAGCGGAAACAAAATCTTAAAAACTCATTTCCCTGGCTAGCAACGACCACCTTTTATTTTATCACTTTTGTTAATTATTGTCTAATATTTAAAAGAATTGGATACGGATGAGGAAGGGAGACTAAGTTATACATGTATGTGCATTTGCGTGGAGAGAGAGTGGAACAACGATTTAAGAAATAGCCTTCTTAAGTACACCAGTTTATCAAAGACCGGGATTCTAATCACGAGCTCCGTTACCGGCAAGCCACTCTTACGTGAAAGACGCCTTACACGATTCAATCATCGGTGCGGGTATTTCTTAATATTACAGCTCGGAAGAAGAGTGGTAAGGTAGGTAAGGCATGACAAAAAAAAAGAAGAGAGAGCCAAATGAGTTGACTTAAGGTGCGGCATAAGGGAGTGCAAGTATTTTTATAGCTTTTATAGAATTGCAATCTTTTGGCCAAAATAAATACAATAGTTCTTCAGTAGCAACGTAAAGTTTAGTTTTATGCACATGCTAATATCAACAGATCTTGAATATCTGTCAAGGGTGTCCTGGAATTTAGTAAAAACTTTTTAAATAAAGAGAAAAAGTTTTGACTAAATTCCAGGATACTTTTGACATATATTCAAGATCTGTTGATATTAGCATGTGCATAAAACTAAACTCTACACTGCTACTGAAGAAATATTTTATGTATTTTGTCCAAAAAATATAATGTTAAAAAACTGTAAAATTACCAGTGCTCCCTTCTGCCGCACCTTAATGGTTAGAGGAAATGCATTATAATTTATGTGAAGAGACAGGCTAAACAGCAAACTGTACTAAATAAGGATTGAAGCAGCGTGTCCACGGCCATTCAGGCGTGTAAGCAACTATACCAACCCTGCTGGTTCTATTAAGTGTCCTGAACTTTCTTTGATCTGACAAATTACCCAATTTGCCCCCCCCGCCCATTTTTCAAGTACACTGGAAACCAGTCTTTATAGAAAAAGTTATTAAGGTGGAATGGAAGGGGATGCGAGAAAAAGCCGATTTTTTTTGCAGTTTTTTTATAGCAAAACATTTTTTTCGACAAAATAATATCAAATATTGCTTACTACAAACAGAAAGTTAAATTTTCTTCACACGGTGATATCAACAGATGTTTAATGTGTGCCAAAGGTGTACTGGAGTATAATGCATTTTTTTAATCTTAATTTAAAAAGTTTGTAATCTAATGCCGCTATGTTCATGACGGAAAATTCAGGAACTGTTGATATCAACATAAGAAAATTAAGCTCTGTATTTGTACTGGAGAAATATTTGATTTTAGACAAAAAAAAAGTTTTGCTATAAAAACTGCAAAAGCACGTGACATTTTCTCGCGTCCCCTTCCATCCAACCTTAAATGCTTAATTTGGGTGAGGGATCGATAAAAGTGTGTAAAGGGGGAGGCGGGGTCCATCCTCTTGGCAGACTATCAGTATTGAAACCCGGCCTTGCGTGTCAAGAGCCAAGATCAATTGCGGTTCAATAAATTGTCTTCAGGTTTAAAAAGAGAAAGATTCTCCCAGCAAAATTGATGTTAACTATTATGCATGACGTTTAGAGGTTTTCTAGAAATGTGATAAGCCATTTTGGAAGAAGCAACATACAAAATCAATAAGCCATATCGGCATAGGGAACATACAAAAACAGAGTTAAAATCGATATACACTTTTCTAACGAGACTACCTTTCCTTATGTTTCGTATGAAAGAGAAAAGCCTGGACTAAACAACCAAACGGAATAGATTTTCAAGACAGTTTCAAAGGTAAAATTTAAAAGAAACAAATGATTAAAACTTTTTTTTAGGTATTATTATATATATGTACAATGCGTCTTACCACCTGTTCGGGCTATCCATATTATACAACAAGTGGGGAATAAGAAAGGTCGAATTAAAGAGTACATGTACCAGAAATTGAGAGGGAGGATTGTGAATAATCATTTAAAAAACACTTCAGCACACCGGGCTAGATTTAAACCCTTAATATTTCCATCTCTGGCACACCAGACCAGACAAAACTACGCCTTAGTCCGTATGACTACAGCCTGGGTATTTATAAATATGCTATTGGTTTAACCAAATACATTATCAGATTGTAAATAAATGGCACGAGGCAATCACACAAACTTTCTAATATTGTATAAGCTTGTAAAAAAAATGTTCAAAAATAGGTTTGCAATACTACCCTTCAAATAAGTTTTCCTCTTAAAACAGAAACATTATCTTGGTAATAACAATAAACACTATTTATATATACATTTTAAGCCATCATGTTCAAATCGTTTCAATACATTTCAAAATTTAAATAATAAGTTATTTGTAAGCAAGCCTGAAATTATTTTTACGTTGTAAAAATAAAAAACCTTGTCTTATTTTATTTATAATGAAAAACTATTCTCAGATTATACTTTTTGAACTAAATCTTCAAGCCTAATTTAAAAAAAGTGTCAAATGTTCTATAATTTGCCGTAATCAAACTACCCTTAAATGAATTTATTTCAGAAAATTATTATTTATTATGTAAAATAGTTCCCCGACCGATTATGAACAAAATATTAAAAGGATCAGTCAACTGTAAACTATTATCACTTAAAAAAAACATACAAAATGTATACATATTTTTTAAAGAAAAATTATATATATATATACATACACACACATACTTTTTTTTAGGAAAACAATATATATATAAAAAACTTTTTAGAAAAACAATATATATATATACTTTTTTTTAGAAAAACAATATATATATATATATACTTTTTTTTAGAAAAACAGTAAATATATACTTTTTTTTACAAAAATTATATACAATTATTTAAAATGCAAACAATTTAACAAATATTCATTTTGAACCAAATCTCTAGAACCATCAAAAAAGTAATCAGTAAACTGACCTTGAATGAACCCCCCCCCCACCCCGCTCCCCTCCCCCAAAAGGAGTATACGTTTAATTTGTCATGTCAAACCTTCCTATATAGATTTAGCTAAATCATTAGAACCATTTTAAAAATATTTCAAATTTTTGAAAATCACTCCTCAGTAAATTACCATTTATTTGAGGGCTGGAGTTAAAATAATATTTAGGAAAAACGGGCCCTATGACATCTAGATATCAAATTTGAACAAAATCCATTCAACAATTTTAGATCTGTGAACAGGGACAGGCAAGCAGACATATTGTAGAATCAGCCTTTTGGGTTTGGACACAGATAAAACGTAAACATTCATCATACTCTTTAAAGTAACATTTTCACGATTACGATACTTAAACTTGAAGCAAAAAAAAAAAAAAAAA
>CABFVX010001115.1:171520-190317 GCA_902151425.1 Timema shepardi
CCCCCCCCCCGGTCTAAGGCGTCACACTCACAATCCACAAGAACTGTCGATGACGGGGAGATCATCATTCGAATCTCGGTCAGTTCTGTGTGTGGTTTCCTCCCATTCTATCTCCACGCAAATGCCGGTACATTTCCTCTACATTCAAACTATATGTGTGTATAGACTAAATAGATAGTAGAACGCGGTGGGAAAAAAAGCTTGTTTGGGGGAGGAGAATGCGCCAACATCGATTATATTATACACGACAAATCGACCTCTTTGCGGAGGACAAACAACCGGTATCGCGTGACAGCGGAAATTACTCCGGAGGAAAAAAATATATATAAAAATTACGTACCCAGCCCACAGAATCGACTGTTTACAGAGAGATGTTTACCCGGGTTTCAAGGAGGTCGGGAATTATGAATATCAACGGTTGGTACCATCGAGCACGGAGGACTGTCTGGGAAAAACCTTTGCAAGAATGAAGTGAGCCTTGGACGGAAAGAAACGACAGAAAGACGTCCCCATCGTCGTGAATTATTCATTTAATGGTCATTGGGAACGGGAAACGTGTGCTTCATATCATGCACGGAGAGACGTTCTATGACTGATGAGCGGTTTGATAATACGATGCAGAACGTAATACTAAACTCTATGAATGAGGTATATCAAATGCCCAAGTCAAAAAAATAATAAAACGTACATTTAAAAATTGGAGCATAAGGTGGTTTATAAAGAACCGAGAAATGTGATTTCGCGTGTAGTTATAAAAAAGGTGAACAAGAGTAACGAAAGATGGAGCCAGACTCAAGTACTATTCAAGTGTGGCACCACTATTATGTTAAAAAGACAGCCTTAGCATACTTCCCTCGCAGCAGCGTGGGACAATTGATGAGGTGTGTGAGGTTGTGAGGGAGGTGTGGGACCGGTTTTAATGGCTTTAGGAGACTAGGATATTAAAATAGCGATATAAACAGGCGCTATTGTAGATCGAATCCAAACACAGTAAACTTTTTGTTTGTAATTAAACATCTTTAGAACCAACCTATTTCGGATAAATGAAAGTGTACCAAAATACGCACAAATTCTTACACAGTTAAATATCGTGAGATATAAGGTCAGGTCAATAAAAACAATGGCCTCAAGATTGAGTGAATGGGGTGAAATGACGAGGGACGTGCTGACTAGTGTTCCAAGGACAACCGGGAAACTCGTATCTATAAACTTGACTGAGTATATTGTCTATGAATGCATCTATTAATTTATGTAAGGTGGAAAGTTAAATTAAAAAAAAAAGGCATTTCAGATTAAAGATAATCAGTTGGAGAGTATGGAGAGTTGATTTAAACTTAGGATTAACCACCATTAGGTCTTTCGCCTGTGGATCTTACTCGACTGTGATTGGATTGGGTACTGATTGAAGTAACACACTCGTCAGTAACTTGTTCTTATGTTTAGCACACGATGCTACGCAAAAGTGGCAGAATGTAAATCAATTTCGTACCATCTAGTTGCAAGCAAATTCTTTGGACTTCTAGAACATTTAATAGTCATCAATATAATTAGTGACTCGAGTGCCAAGGAGGATTTGATTATCTATTATTATTATTACATCGTATATAGGAGAACTTAAGACTTTGGATTTATCCATAGTGAAAATAATATAAACTGTAATAATAATAATAATAATAATAAACTATTCGTCGCAAACTGATCCAAAATTTCTAGCGTTGTACCGAATGTCGAAAGAAAGCTACCGTGAATGGTACAAGCAATGTTCAGTAATTGTTCATTCATGATGATTAAGTTTGTAAGTGAGTTTCCAGCAACTGATCACAGACGCGTCGTAAATCGGTTAGCAAACCGTAGCCCCGCGAGAAAACCGCTATTGAAATACATTCTCGGTAACGCTCAAGCTACTGGTTGGTAATTTAGGTTTTACTCACGTTACTTTTGAGACTTATTTTAGTATCTCCGTGGGCGGCCTCAATAAGAACTCAATTTGGGACTTATAAAATTTGTTATCGATTAGATAACAAGGCAACTATCTCAACAATAATTATATTTAAAGCACCTTAGCGTAAAAGCTATAGTATTAGAGGAAAAACATATGCTGACAAATAGTTAGAGCGTTAAAAGGGCTTGCAGTCACAGAAGAAGACTTGCGTACAGATACAAAAGCTCAAGTATCGTTGAAAGCCATTTAACCCCTTAGTTAGCTATGGTTACCAATCACTTACATATAAATGGAAGACTTGCGTCATAAACAAAACAAGTGGCTTTCATTGATAGTCATTTATTCTCCTTTAACCGATGTGCGTCATAAAAGAAAACTAACAAAAACAAACCACCTGTTAGAAGAAAAAAATACTGACAATTTCAGTTTAGGATTCCCCCCGCCCATTCAACTGTTAAGTCAGAGATTTTCTTATCAACAAGGATTAATTAAATTTATTACAATAACCGGTGTCGATAGAAAAAAGTCATAATAGGTGATAAAATTATTGTGTCACGATACAATATTCTGACTATATATTTGAGTATGAACTACAGTAGCCCCATGGCTTCTTTGGTGCTGACCGACAGTTTAAAAAAGTTACCAAACCAAATTATGTATCCCTACGCCGAGCCGGATGATCTGAAAAAACATGTGTTTAGCCGCTGTCACTTCTGACAGTCAAAATGTAGGTATATACCTACATGTTGACTGTCAGAAGTCAGGTGTGAACTGTCAGTCAGCACCAAAGAAGCCATGGGGCTACTGTAGTTATGCTAATGTGCTAGGGATAAGGTTTAATTTAGAAGACGTGTACCCACATAGTTCGTCTTACTGTTCAAACAATGCAGCACATTACAGAACAGTACATTACCCGCACCTTGTAGTCATTTTTAGGGGGTCTTAGCAATAATTGTAGGGTAGCCAGTATTGACAAACGTTCATTACACTTAGCTTTATATTCTCGAAAATGACACAGTGTGTCAATAAAAATAGCCGCTTAACACATCCCATGGCGTAAGGATATTATATAAGAGGAGATCCAGGTGGCAGGGTGAATCACTCCAGTAAGTCTCAAAAACGGGTCTGCGCCAAGATTTGAAAATACCTAGTAATAAGGACTACTTCCGGAATTCAATTAAATGATAAAAAAAGACAAGCTTGAGACAGGAAATGAACCCAGGACTTTTGGCTTTACGCACCCAGGTTCAATTCCCACGTCTTGTTTGTAAGTTTTCAGTAAATTGAATTTGATTCTAATTTCATAATTGTTATTGGTGATAATATATATACATCAGTTAATGATATATTTGAATCCCTTCCGATAGGTTGCGCAGTCCTATGGCAAATTAGGTACCGGGTTCAGCCAATCAAATCATTTTGGGGAATGGTCGAGCCGGGAGGATCCCACAAACGTCCAACTGCTCTGCTAGGACGAGTGACACACCGATTGCCAATGGATCATCAAAGCCTTTAATCCACTTCCTCTTAGATTAATTACTTCTAAAAACCATCTTGGTTTGTAAACGGTTATTTTTGTAGATTAAATGCTCGTAAATTAGCCCATTCTTTTACAGCTAGGAAATGCGGCAGCCCGCTTGGATTTAAATAATTAAATCTTAAAGTATAAATGTATATTTTTTTAGCACCGCGTCTTACTGCTTGTTGAGGTTATACGCCTATGTACTAATTACACTGATGGGTTAAGGCTTAGGAAGGCTTAGTTTAGAGGAAGTGCACCAGTATTTACGCGGAGGGGAAGTAGAAAACCATTTAGGAAAAAACCCATCCTCAATGCACCAGACCGGGATCGAACCCCTATGTCCCCACCTTCGGCAGTCTAGTCAAACACGAAAGTAGCTCGTTAGACCACGCGCCCACCGAAGCGGGTGTGTACGATTGTAATTGGTTTAGTTTTTTTCGTTCAAGAAGTATCAGAACATGTATCTTGTATCTGAGAGCATCTTCAAGCAGCAGATCGACTAGATACTGGCAGCATTTAATGCACACCAGCCGAATATGTTTTCAGGGTGTTTCTCTCTCAATTAAAGCAGAATATCAGACTGGTTGAGTTACTTGAAGTTCCAGAAGACTGTTCCCGCTGTTATGTAACTAAACCCGTAGCTCTTCGTGGTCCACTATCGCAAAAAGTCGCCATTATGGTTTACTTTATTGTCTGCAATATAGCAATGTTTATGTACGTGTTTGGCTTACCGGTATATGACATACAGAGGATAATTTAATACTCTTTTTAAAGTACACACATTTTGATTTAGAACTAAATTTTATACATCCATTACAACATACCACCATCCGAAAATCAGTATCCTCATCCTGTCGTGGCTCGCAGTGAGTGGTCGCGACGTAAAAGGAACACCTCAAAATTGAGGACGCAATCTTGGTATAATTTTTCAAAAAAGCTGGCCAATTCTGCCTACACACTGATATGTTGGGACTGCAAAATCAGTGGTGGGTACGTGGTGTGTCGAGTGTAGAGGTGTATCCATTTGGTCCCTCATTTACGTCCACTAGCGCGCATGACGTCATCTGGATGACAAGCGCCAACTGTTTCTCAAGCGTAGGCTTGGAGATGAGTAAAGTAATAATTGTATCGTATTGTAGAATCTTAGTTGTTTATCAACATCACATTACCTACTACAACATGACAATGTAATATTAGTCCTTGTTATATTATACAATGAGGGGAGAAATACCAATAGTATATTTTTATATATGTTGAGCGCAAAGCCAGAAAACGGCCAATGGACGGAATTTTTTTCTCAATCCTAGAATTGGACGTTTTAAAATGACCAAAGCCCGAAGTTATAGTCAATTTCGGGCTTTGGCCGTCTCAGAACAACCAAACCTAGGATTGTGTAAGTACTAAACGACCAAAGCTTGAAATAACATTTTAGTTCGTTTCTCGACCAAACTGAGCAAGTGGCGCGCACCTAATTTTGAGCAACCACCTAAATTCAAGAGGGATAATGGATCTAATTGGTATGCAAACAGAACCAGACAGTCATTACAAATTTATTTTAAATTATTAAGACCATTTGACTAAATTTGTTTTTTGAAGACTAACTTAATCTAACGACTGTATTTTCAACTTTGGTCGTTTAGTAACTGCACAACCATAGGTTTAGCTATGAAGAAGGCCAAAGCCCGAAATTGAATAGAACTTCGGGCTTTGGTCACTTTAAAACGTCCAATCCTAAGATTGTGCCCAAAATCCGTACGTTGGTCGTTTTCGGGCTTTGAGTCGAACATGTGATGTAAATATAAATTTTATTTCTAAAAATTAATTAGTAGTATAAGTTATCAATTCTTTTTAACTTAAATAACAATATATGAGAATTTTTTTTTAAAAAGAAGGGATTTATCAAGAAAAATGTTTCAAAGCATAATCCAGAAAATCTGAATTACTAATTTGTTATCGGTGGAGAGGAGCATCTCTCAATATTGCCCGGTTTGCGTCGGCTCTGAATATACTTTTCTTCCATTCAGTTTTATAGAACTGTACGTTAAATTATACAGTGATGGCGGGCTTTACATTGGGTGGGAGGGGGGGNGGGGGGGGGGGGGGGGGGGGAGTGTCTCATTTTAATTTCTGGAAATAGTTTGTTTAGTTTTCTCGTTTTTCCACGGTGAGGGCCAACCTTTCAAGTGCTGTTAATTTGATATTAGCATAACTACAACAAAAATCCCAATAGAGTAAATAGAGTGTTACGTGTTTAGTGGGATGGATGGGGAGGGAATAAGCTAGCTTTGTCTAATGTAAAATCTGTTTATCGTAGGGATTGTTTTCTGAAAGGCCTTTTTCCCTACCAGAAATCTATTATAGAGTAGGATATTGGTAGGAAAAAAAATTTCAGAAAGTAATTCCTACTGTGAATGGAGTTTAGATAGGCTACTGTTAACATTTTCACAAGGACGAAACTTTTTATATGATTATAGCAAAATTAGAATGAAAGAGTTGCTTTTAGCGTTATATAGTGAAAACGACTTACACCCCCCGCGCACATTTCAGTCTTGTTGGTCTTTCAGAATCACTATTATCCCATTTTATAGAATTGTGTATGTATAATACGTCCAAATTTGACTGAAACTAGTCTTTAAATAATGTCTAATTGATAAATAGTTTAAAAATCATTAAAAGAGTAAAAATCTAGGAATAAAATAAACTTAAAAAAATAAACAATGCAATACATTATTTTAGTTTGTTTGAACAATAAACAAGCAGAAAGTTGCTCCTAAGTTCGAACGTACAATAACCAACATTCTAAATAACAATACAAATATAGATCTAAGCTTTAGGCTTCAGATCTCAGACTTTCTGATCCTGAGTGTTCTACGTTCAAACACGTTTTTTTTAAATGAGATCTGATTATCGACACTTTAGCTCAGTCACCCACCTCGGTGGCGTAGTTGGCTAACGCGCAAGTTTCGTGTTAAGCTAGACTGCCGAGGACGGGAAGATCGAGGTTCGAATCTCGCTTGGATGAACTGGAGGAGGTTTCCTAAATGGTTTTCCACTTTCCCCCCACGCAAATGCGGGTTCACTTAATACATATTCAACCTTCCCAATCCCTAACCCATTAGAATAATTAGTACTTAAGCGTATAACCCAAACGGGTATTAAGACGCGGTGCTAAGTATATTTAGCTCGGTCAGTTGCGTGTCTGTCGAATGAGATAAAAGTTTTGGGTTCGATTCCCGGCATGCCCAAAATATTTATCACTTGTGAAATGTGGGTTCACCCTTTCACAGTGAAGAATTAACAACCAGGGACTGGATGTTGTGCCTGCCATAGTATTAAGTTAGATTATAAGGTATATGAAGCTGTGACCGGCCTAGCCAGCCGGTAGTGGAAAAATATATGGCTTGAGTAAAAAAAAACTGGCACAGGCTAGAAACAGTAATGGGTGTAAGGTAAAGATCTGGTAGTTAAAAATAACCTCTTTGTGCTTCTAGTTTAGAGCAGCTGGCAATAATCTTGAATTCTACTTCGCTGGTCTTGGTGTAAAGTGCACGTCTCAAAACTGATGTTCGTGGATTAAAACCCAGCCAGGGTTAACGGGTTTTTCTTGAGCAATAACAATTTGTAGCACAACTTCCTTCGGAAGGGAATTATAGTTGTCAGTCCCATGTCGATTGTGGTATGTAAAGTAACCATGGAAGGTATATGAAAATACTTTTCCTAGCAAAATTGGTAAGCCTTTTCGATCTCGCTCACAAAAAATTACGTGTTCTGATATCAGTCAGTTGAGAAAGTGCACTTTAAATACTTCAAATAAATGAAAATTAAAGGGGAAGTGACAGTTATCTTAAATATACGTTCATTCACCCGAAGATAAAATAGCTTGTTAATAAGCTCTTTTTAACTAGGGTCAACAATTAACATACATTTTTGCCAGCCTGTGAATGTCCGCACCATTCAAGCAGATTAAGCTTTATATTTTCAGCGGGCGTATGAATCAAGCTTTAGTAGACATTGGCGGGGATCAAACCAAGCCAGATGAACTTGAAGACTAAGTCTTTAATGTTATGATAACAAAGACTACAATAAGAAATAAATTGAATGTTAAAGGTTGAATAGACGAAAATGATGTAAATGTGTAATCAGTTTAATACCAGAGATTGAGCAATATACTAAAGTAAACAATGATATGGGATAGAAAGTGGACTAAAAGTATTGTGTAAACATAGTTGGCATTTTTGAATGAATTGCAGGTCAAATTAAAAGTATAAAAAGTATAAATAAATATAGTTAATAGGAAATACATATAAGTGTTAAATAATTAAAATACACTTAAAATTAGTTTAATAGAATTAAAAACTTTAAACTCATTTAATTAAATGAAAGAATTAACATTAAATAAATACTAAAATTGCAAAATGAAACGAGTTAAATTAAGTGAGGTGAAAATAAGCAGACTAATTATATTCAATTACGAGTAACATAAAAAATAAAGCGAAAATTAGTGAGACATAATTAAAGTAAAGATTAACAATTAAATTAAGAAATATGCAGGAGGAAAAATAAAATGAAAATGTGAATGCTAAAATTGAAGATTAAAGTAGGGGATAAGTTGCATAAACATTAAAGAAGTTAAAAGGGGGGTGGACTAATTAAAAAGTAAATATGAAGGAAAAGAAATAACATGAGTTAAAATATCAAAATCTAAGTTCATAAAAACATTAATAACATGAAATGAATATAAATATGTAAAAATTATTATTACAGTCTTGTTGTTGGGATTGACTTCCCTTACTCCTTTGTTATTGAGATTTCTGTAATGATGATGTTGTTTTTCTACAGAAGTTCTATTTTACCGACATGTTTCGGTGCTAACAATTAGACGCACCATAATCATGGAGTCCGGAGGGTGGTGGGACACGATGAGAGCGAACTCCGGAATCGGACTGCTCTAATCATGTCCCACCACCCTTCGGACTCCATGATTATGGTGCATCTAATTGTTAATAATAATATAATAATATTTTAGCACGGCGTCTTACTATCCGTTTGGGTTATACGCTTTAAGTACTAATTACGCTAATGGATTGGGAAGGTTGAATTAGAGGAAGTGAACTCGCATTTGCGTGGAGGGAGAGTGGAAAACCATTTAGGAAAAACCACCCCCAATTCACCCGACCGAGATTCGAACCTCGATCACCCCGTCCTCGGCGGTCGAGCTCAACACGACTCACGCGTTAGCCAACTACGCCACCGAGGCGGGTGTCTAATTGTTAGCACCGAAACATGTTGGTAAAATAGAACTTCTGTAGAAAAACAACATCATCATTACAGAAATCTCAATAACAAAGTAGTAAGGGAAGTCAATCCCAACAACAAGACTGTAATAATAATTTTTACATATTTATATTCATTTCATGTTATTCATGTTTTTATGAACTTAGATTTTGATATTTTAACTCATGTTATTTCTTTTCCTTCATATTTACTTTTTAATTAGTCCACCCCCCTTTTAACTTCTTTAATGTTTATGCAACTTATCCCCTACTTTAATCTTCAATTTTAGCATTTACATTTTCATTTTATTTTTCCTCCTGCATATGTCTTAATTTAATTGTTAATCTTTACTTTAATTATGTCTCACTAATTTTCGCTTTCTTTTTTATGTTACTCGTAATTGAATATAATTAGTCTGCTTATTTTCACCTCACTTAATTTAACTCGTTTCATTTTGCAATTTTAGTATTTATTTAATGTTAATTCTTTCATTTAATTAAATGAGTTTAAAGTTTCTAATTCTATTTAAACTAATTTTAAGTGTATTTTAATTAATCAACACTTATATGTATTTCCTATTAACTATATTTATTTATACTTTTTATACTTTTAATTTGACTTGCAATTCATTTAAATATGCCAACTATGTTTACACAATATTTTTAGTCCACTTTCTATCCCATATCATTGTTTACTTTAGTATATTGCTCAATCTCTGGTATTAAACTGATTACACATTTACATCATAATCGTCTATTCAACCTTTAACATTCAATTTATTTCTTATTGTAGTCTTTGTTATTATAACATACGCTAAACTCCTTACAAAGATTATTTTAGAATGTTTTCTAAAATGCTAAGTCTATAAGCTCAATCTTGTGTACAAGGAAAAAATATACTAATGGAATCCAGGAAATTCTCAATGCAGGTGGTAAGCCTATTACTGCGACAGAACCGGATGTTTTTTTCCAAGTGCAAGCCAAGCTTACCTAATGGCACATTGAGAGCCAACGTGAGTAATGACGTCACTGCACGAAGGACATTCTCTCCGGCAAGTTCAGCATAGCGTGGCGATCATTATTCACAAGGTCACCTATACACATTTTTTTGTGTTCCTGTAGACTCACTACATGTGTATAGAAATACGTTGCATTTAACACACATGGCAAAAGACATTATTTCAAGGTCAACACGTTTCTGTACATAGGATACTGAAGACAAAATGACCTATGGCAATATTTTTTAATACAAATATACAACCACACAGCTTTATACATATTAAAAACCCACCACATTATATAATAAACTATTTTTTTTTGTAGCAATGTATTTATTTCTAATTTTTCTATGCTTTATTTTTTGCTCCAATTATTTTAGGGGCATATGAACAACCCTGTCAACAATTATTATAGCCCACATGATTATCAAAAAAAGTCACAAAATACAAAACTAGCTACTGTGCAATTCTGAATAAAGGGGAGAGAGTCATGTGTCTACCAGATTAGAGAGAATCCGTTGATACAGTTTTTGTTAATAATGTTTAAAGTGTGGTTTTCACTTATTTTTAGAGCAGCTTTATGATTTTAATCATAGTGTAAAGTTGCATCAGCATTATCTTTCTTATTGCAGATCTATGACAGAATAATTAATATCCCCGATATTCGAATACATTTCATTGCAAATCTAGTGAACTTAAAAACACTAACATAGTTACCCACCTCGGTGGCGTAGTTGGCTAACGCGCTAATCGTGTTAAAATAGACTGCCGAGGACGGGAAATTAAGTTTCGAATCTCGCTTGGGTGAACTGAAGGGTTTTATCTTAAATACTTCCCACTCTCCCTCCACGCAAATGCGGGTTAACTTCCTATAAATTCAACCTTCCCAATTCCTAATCCATCAGCGTAATTAATACTTAAGCGTATAGCCCGAACGGGTAGTGAGACGCGGTGCTAAATTAATTAAACTAATTTAGTCCCATCAAGAACCTCAATATTAGGATAATGGAACGAGTTTATGTATATAAGTAATTCTACTGCATCGACACGCGGCTCACACGCTTAGGGCACACTATGACAAGTGCCTACTTTCAGTTTTTGAAGGACTTCAGAGAAACTAGAGTAAATGCAGGATCATTTTCTTGCCAATGAAGCTTGTTAGCGACATCCTAGCTGGACTGTGGAAATTATGACCTCATAAAAAGACCCTGTTAACAAGAAAGGTCAGAGGTTATTAGCATTAGAGGCACTCGGCTGCACCCTCCTCATCTCACCTAATATTTAGTATCAAGTTCAACTGCCAGAACTGGCCATCTAAAAGAGGCAAGTCTAGTCTGAAGAAAGCTTGTGTCAAGCTACTGAGTCCCAATAATTTAAAACAAACCTTTATTATGAATACCTTATTTTTCTTGCGAGTTTACATTTTAACACCTTTTAAAAATAGAAACACATTTCTTGCTGTCAACAATGATAACATTCTACTGTATTATCAGTGTTATTTTATATATATTGATAACACCCCTCCTCCCCTCCCTCGCAGGTGACAGCACATGACTTTACATATGAATACGAGAAAGTAGATCTAGTAACTTATTCTAGTTGTCAGGTCATTCCTATAAAAATTGAGTCATATTTTTAATTTCCCTTGCATTTAATGATAATCAAATAATGTGTTTACTTTTATTGAATTTAAAATGTTGGAATTATGGAGAAAATTTAAATTAAGTGCACCCAAATTAACGTAGGGGGGGGGGTGAGAATATGGAAAAACCACCTCCAGTACATCCTCAAATATCCTAATCCTAAACTCCATCGACGATGACCTTGCATGGTATGAGTATAGCGCCTAAGACCACGCGGCCACCGCTGCGGGTATGATGAAGGTTTATATACAAAATAACTTTATAACCTTTTTTCAGGAGAGAACGGAAAGATTCTATAGTAGAAAAGCCTCCCCTCCCCAACTCTAGCGATCGAATAACTGCCGCTCGATTCAAAGGTCTGGCGCTGCAGTTCAACATTTTAGTGACTAAAGTCGAAGCCACGATTGTGGTCAAGCTTTGGGGACGTTGAACCATCACCACCTGAAACTGATTCTATTCTCCAAATGTGTTAAAAAAATAATCACGGTACGTGAGAACTAAAAGATTATAATGACTAAATAAGATTATAGGACCAAATATAAACTTTTAACTAGCATATTTCATATGACAGGAGCGATAAAATTTCAAAGAAATACACTTACATTTGTCTGGAGAGCAAATAAGAGTTCATTAAAAAAAATTGACCCTGGTGAGGAAATCAAATATAGGACAAGTAAATCAAACTAATGACTTGATATACAACAAATAAATAAACAAATTTAAGAGTCAAAGGTTTTTAAACTATTTTTGGAATACGTTCGACCCTACACTTCTTACCACTTAGAGAGCCTTAGAAATAACCTTTAGATAATAAAAAAAGGTAAAGTTGGAAAAGAGGTAGCCAATGTTACTATCTGCCAAAAATGTCAGTTGCGGAGAACACAACTTGCATGATAACAGATCTAAAGTAAAATGTTAGTAGAACTATTTTTTGAGGTCAACATAGATATTTTATTTTACAATATTATTAGTGTCGTTTTAAAGGAAATTGATAATCTATTAAAAGTGAAAGCTGCATATCACATAATTTTACGTTTGGATACGTGAAAGTAGACCTAGTCACTTTTCCAGCTGCCAAATAAGGCCTTTTCTAAGAATAATGGACTGCTACCAAGGTTTTTATAAGTCAAATAAGTTCAGTCGTAATACGCACTTACTAATAGGAGATGGCTATCAATGAAATGACAGGTGCGTGTACAGGTCTTAGATAATAAATATGGCCCGAAGACAAACATAATAATTATATTCCCATTATCCCAGGAGACCGTTAAAACTAGCTTGTGGACTAACACGTTCCAAATATACACGCCAAGCAAGCGCGAGAGGAACGAATCAATGTCAGAAGTGGGTGTGTATTTATAGTTTCGTCGAGAGCGAAAAATAGGAAGGAAGGGTAGCTAAAGCATCGTCATCCACATAGGCCTACTTCGTGAACTCCATATCATCACTCACGTGATGTATCAAATAATGGAAAAGTATATTTTTGTTCAATCCAACTTATTAAGATAAAAAACAATTTCAGCAAATTCGATAAACACAATCAACAATCAATCTTTAATGTATTTTGGTTTTGGTTAAAATAACGATATTTTCTATCCTTTAAAGTAAAAATGTTACTATGGCTTGCTATATAAAATAGCCTATATAAATAAACAAACAAACATAAGATACGTTTAGAAAATGGAAACCATTCCCTTCACTATTATTGATGCATTATTATCAGCACTGCGTCTTACTACAGTTTAACGTGGAATACGAACCACGGTGGAGGCTTGGCATTCCACATTCACAAGTTGTGATTAATACACGTCTTGTCAAAGGTGAAGGGAGGGTTTGGCAATCAGATAAATCTGTGCCGGTACCAAGGATTGAACCCTGGACCCCCAACACAGAAGTCTGACACCTTACCCCTAGACCGCCAGGTCACCACATTTCATCAAGAAAAATAAGCTTCGCCCGCTGGGCCATTGCTGCTTTCATTTACAATATGGACGTAGATCAACTCCTCCTCCCCGGTTTGTCGAGCATTATAATGAAACTAATGTCCAATACACAGATAAGAGAAGAATATTTGTACAAAAAATAATATGATGATAGCTTTCACGAAACTAGATCAATAGCATGAAAAATATGAAAAACATTCAGGTGGTAGTTCTTTTCATTAATGTTTTGGGAACATGCCTAAACAATTAAAAAATATATAAAGATTTTAGAGATTAATATGTGATTTTTAAATTAGAACATCATTGAAAATTTTAGCCCAATCCATAAGAGTTTCAAAACAAAGTGGCCACAACCTTAAAATACATTCCAGCATAATACAAGGTTTACTGGCGAAATTCCAGTTTTCCATGTTTTAAAAGGCCTTTACTCCGGTTGCGAGACTTTGGACAAATGTTTCCTGACTAAAATTGGTTTGTAAAAGGTACGCTGAATATAATGCCAAATTTAACATCAGGACAATATATTGCTAAGCTTTGTAATCCCACACTACACAGCTAACGCATTCGATTACATTCCTGTTGAATAGCAAATAAGCCAAGCAGCCATAAACAATAAGATTTTTTTCTCCATCTTTGTAGCAACAATCAAAAGGTTATTGGGCATGGCTGTTGATTTGTGAGAGGCAAAGATCCAAGTTAAGGGTTTTATGATATTGTTGATTTTCTCACGGAAGCACATTTGGAGCACCTTTTAGAAAATACACAATTTTTTTTTGCGATCAACAATGAAATTATTTTATTTTATTATTAGTCTTATTTTAAATAGTGATATTTATTATCTATCAAGAGTAACAGCTGCATATCACATGACTTGACGTCTGCTTTAATGACTTGTGTCTCAAAAAGGTTTCTTCCTATTTAAATATGACAAATAGACAGGAAAGGTTGGCAATGGTGTTAATACCAGATATGCCAACAACAGTAGCGTGAATTTTCCGGAAGTTGTTTTGATGCAAAACAGAGCTTAGAAAAATTAGTGTAATTTGGCCACCAGTTATCTTTATATATGAGTAAATACTTAATGTATTTTAAAGCTCCCACTAGGACAAAACCCAAGCACTTTTTTCCCTCGAGGCTCATTATTCATAGCATAATACCCGGGTTTCCTGATCAGAACTATAACTATTCAAAGCCCAAACCTTTACTCAAAATTGAAAATGCTTTGTTTTTTATTTGTTAAAAATATAGTGTCCACTTTGAGAAGCATCAATCATAGACTACTTATAAATCTCTAACAAAATCGATGAAAAATATGACTTTGTGCAACTAACAAAATTACGAACAAGTTTCTAAGATAGCTGGTTCCTTCCGTACTGAATTCATTAGAGAAACGACAGCAAGGAGTGCGGTTCCTGCGGCGAGCCGACAACTCTCATCGATCCCGACTAAAATAGGAACAAGTGGGATGTAATGCAGTGAGATATGTACCCGGGAATCCCGAGTTATATATAGACTAGCGTTCATCTCATTCAGAGCCGCTCATCAATAACAGTGTAACTAGCCTTGCATTGTGTGTCGTGCGACACTCCACGCACGCCAGCCGGCCTTTCATTTTGATTGGTTCTTTGTGTACGTACCATGTCTTGCTTCCCCCATCAGGGCTACCCGCATATTCACAATAATAGACTAAGCACGAGTAAATAAATAGTAATAGAAACATACCCGTAGTTGTGTGAAGATAATGTAAAACCATATAAAAAATAAATAAAAAACAACAGTATGTTAATTCAAACCGTCCCGTTACGAGCAAGCCAGACTGGACTAATCCGTGTGCCCACAGATGCGGGTTCGACTCAAGGAGGCACTAGTGATTTTATTTAAAGGAAAGGTACGAGGAAGGTATCTTAAAAAGGAAATTCATCCACATTAGAGTAGGCAACGAATGATAATCACATATGGAAACATAAAGCCACCTCCAGTACACCGTGCCGGTATTCGAACCAGGATTTACTCATCAACGGCAACCAATTGTAAAGCCAGTCAGATTGCTCGGCCACCGCTGTGGGTATGAGCCACTCAGTTCGCTAAGGTACAGCCCAAGGGTAGGGGGGGGGGGAGGTATCAAAGGGTCAGCTGATCCCCCTGTGATATTTAGAAAATTAATTAAATATATATATCTTTAGAAAGAAAATAAAAAAGTTAAATCATACAAGTTTTTATCTTTCCTAAGGGTGTGCGAATGTTCTTTTTTAATCTCAGGCGAGGCAAAGATTGAAACATGTGAAGAAAAGTTGAAGTTGAAACCAAATAGTTTTGTTTGGGTCAAATAACACTATTCTTAATTTTTAAATTATCTACTAATACTTCTAGATAAATATAAAGTTTAGTAGGGGAAAAAAAACACTATATTATATTATTTTTATGCGGGCATATGAGTTTATCCCTGTTTGCGTTATAGGTAGATGTAATTTAATCACCAGTCTGTGTTAAAATACTTTTATTGCTGTTATGTGATGATTATAATTGATTTAAATGGGTGATATTTAGTGATTTTCAACTACTGAATTCATGGTGCAGGCTGGTCATCTCTTACACCTGTCTTCAACACAAGCAATGAACCGAGTTAAAAAGAGGAGTGGAGTGTGCTATTTTTTGAAAGACTTACCCCCTTCCAGTGAAAAGTACGCTAATCTGTCTCAAACCAGTCAGAGGTAGTTGGAAATATTTACTTTTAGTATACCTGAACGATTCGTTCTAGAAGCCTTAGACGTGGAACATTTTACGTGTGTTTCGTTTTATTAATACTGTTTTGTGTAATAAAGTGTAATCTATAAATATTTCGGTCTCTTTGTAATTATAATGACCTATGATGGTTTTCTTTACTCTTATTCTACTGCTGCCGACATTGTGATACTTCCTCCTATTACATTTTGTGATACATTATTGTCTTTGGCATTCTAATGAATGTCAAAAATAAATGACAGAAAGATTTATTTTGTTTTTTTATGAAAAAAAAATTCCTGAACTAACAGGAAACGAAACTGTGGATTTAGTTGAAAATAGTGCGTCGGTGAACTTAATTTGTGACTCACCCTCAACCAGTGGATCTAATTCAAATACTAAAATCTCTATAGAAAGTGTAGGATTAAAATATCACATACTAGTAGAACCGTGGACTCCACCACTAAGTTACAAGTTCCCTAATGTGGTTCAGTCAGGAGGTATTAGACATTTTCAAAGATCATGACTGGACAAGTTTGTTTGGTTGACGTACAGTGCAAGGACAATGGCGCTTACTGTAATGCATGTGTACTTTTTTGATCAAAAGAGGGAGGTAGGAGTAGAATATCTCTCGGAAGCTTTGTACGGACTCCGTTTCTAAACTACAAAAAAGGAAATGAAATGCTTTGCGAATATGCCTCCAATGAATAACATAAAACAGCAATTATAAGATGTTCTGAATTTAAGAAGACATTTGAAAAAAAAAGACACACTCAGTTGAAGTCAGATTAAATTATGAAGTGAAAAATAGATCTTAAGAAAATCAAGCACGTTTGATACCCATTATAAAGAGAGTAATACTATGTGGCCGACAAAATTTCCGCCTAAGAGGTAATCGTGATGGAGAGCTTACGGAAAACGATAACACAGAAAATGAGGGAAACTTCCGAGCAATTTTGAGATTCCATATTGTTGCCGGTGATAGTGATTTAAAGAACCACACAAAAACAACACCTAAAAAATGCAATATTTATTAGTAAAACAACTCAGCACAAATTGATTTAAGCTTGCGGAGAAGTTATCCTTAGTAAAATTGTTAAGTCCATTAAAGCAGGGCAATTTTTTTGGTACTAACAGATGAAACAATGGATGTCGGAACAGTTGAACAAACGAGTATTTGTATTAGATTTCTGGACATACTTTCACTTAAAATTGGAGAAGAATTCTTAGGTTTTGCGGAAGCGAGAAATCTCAGTGGCGAGGTTCTCACAAACTTACTTTTTGAAAAATTAAACAATCTTGGACCAAAAATTGAGAGCCTGTGTGGTCAAGAGTAGGATGGAGGGTCTAACATGTCTGGTAAAATCAAAGGTGTGCAATATCGTATTAGGGAAAAACAGTCTCTTGCTCTTGGAGAGATTGACTTGTGGCAACAACGCTGGAAACATAAATCTAAGGCAGTGTGTCCATCTAGTGTGGTTGACAGCTTAGTGTATGCTTCAGGTGTTTTTTTTACCTAAACACTAAAGTTCTTCTCCACATTTTGTCTGTTTTTCCCATTACTACTTGCACTAGTGAGATCATTTCCCCCCTAAAAAGGTTAAAGACATATTTAAGGTAAAATATGGATGAGTAATGATTACATGATTTAGCCATGTTAAATATTCAACGAAGCAAAGCAGTTCATCCTGATGAAGTTTTAGAGAAATTTGCTCAAAAAAAATAACAAGAAAATGCAATTAATGCATTTATAGAACATGAGGTACGTTTGAACAATGCTTTTAAATAGGTTTTCTAACTATTATTATTAGTAGTAGTAATTACTGTTTCTATACAAAATATACTTGCTATTAACATTATATAACATTTAATTTTTGTGGATTTATGGAGTTATTTAAGTGACTACGCTGAGAACTTGATCAGACAAAAGAACTCTATCACATTGCTATAATGCATTTTCTAACGTTTTGAAATATCCTTATTTTACCTAAATAATATGCTTACATTGTTAGTAATTAAGTTATTTATAATTATTATGGCCCCCCCTATGAACATTTTCTGGATCCGCCCCTGGGTACAGTCCAATAATATCATAGGAAGAACCTTAGCTGACCGCTAGAAAAGTTACTAGATCTTTCATGTATTCATACTACAAGTCATGTGAACTTCAGCTGTCATTTTTGAGATAAACTTATGAAAATACTTATGAAAAAACATTAATAATACCTTATAGTAAAATATATTTTTAATATTAATCGCAAAAAGAATACTTGCGTTTTCTCAAAGGCCGTCTCTATGAAAATTGAACTACAGTGTCTAAAGTTACGCGCAATTCGCGAGATTGTTACCTTCAACATTATAAAACAAGGATTTTTTTTAGTGATGGTAGGAATAAGGACTAAGCAGTGTAGGCCTCCATAAAATATTTAATTTTTTAATTATTAATGAATTAAGTTCCAAGTTAGATTTTTTTTTACGTTAAAATATATTCTTATTATATGTTAAGGTATGTATTCTAAAAACGAATAACGGTTAATTTATGCTCATAATAATGAAGAGTAAAAATAAATATTCATTCCATGTTGTTGTGAAAACAAAAGACTCCTTTGCGTCTACGACAGCTTTTTAAGAGAACCAGGGACAACACCTTAAGTAACCTTAGCTCCTGGGATATTAGTACGTCTGGTACATAGCAAATAAAGCCAAAAAGCTGCACTTTTTGATTGGAATATGCCACTTTCTGTAGTCATAGGTA